>JAIUZE010027076.1:0-21583 GCA_022085475.1 Heliosperma pusillum | reverse complement strand
CGCAGGGTATGATCAGTCTAGGACTAGGATGTTCACCTTGTGGTAGCCTCGAGTTACAGAAGTCGACTATTGACTGCACTAGGAACTTATGCCTGTTTGTAGAAGTATTGGTCTTTCATGTATGTATGATTCTATGAGTTCTAGAAGGTGAGATGCAAGCAGGCTAGGATTGATAGAGTTTGGATTAACGGTTGTTAACTGATTCACATGATTACGTGTTGATTCGGGTTTGAGTGTATCAGGGCCATGTTACTTGGTAACCGCTGAGCCAGCATACCAGCTTCCCTACCTCGAGTTATATTTTATTATCGAATTCACATGATAGCTTTCATATGATAGGTTATATGTTAGTTAACTGTTTCATAACATGAGAAGCATATCATATATGTTAAGGTGTTGTATTCTCTATATACATTGCTTTTATGTTTTCCATGTTTCATTAAACTCGACATTTCGTGGCTGGGAGAACTCGGAGTTACTCCCCACTGACTGTGGCTTCCGTGTTTATATTTAATGCGGTCGAACAGGTGGTGTTGCATATTTGGGTACATGGACGAGCTAGCGAGTGAAGTTTTACCTTGGACCTATATTCGGTTCATAGTTTGTATATTATTATACACTAGTTTATCTCCGTATTTATACGGGAGATATGTCTCCCGTCTTGTATATTTATTTTGTAGAATATTATTTCGTTTTGTAACGAACCTTTTTATTATGTAATGACACCTTCGTTATATATTCGTATATTTTATGTATTTAAATAATTTTTTTTCTTCCGCAAATTTGAGGGTGTCACACAGTGTGCGTCAACTGGAACCCATGAGTTTAGTGCTAAAAAGGAAGCCAAACTAGTACAACAGAATACAGCGCTTACCGAGGCCCTTAAGAATGTGGGGAAGTACCGAGCGGTGGTAGTTGATGCTTCTACCATAAGCACAGCTATTACCCGTCACCGATATGCAATGGAGCCAGAAGGCTCAATTTGACTCATTTTGGATGACTAAGGAGATGAGCGTGACAGACTACTCAAACAAGTTCACGGTTTTGGCAAGTTATGCCGACGATATGCAATGGAGCCAGAAGGATTTATCTGATAGGTTTCTGAAGTGGCTGATCTTTAAGGTCATAAACAAGCTACTTATAGGGGTAGGTGTCGATCTTAAGGAAGCCTATAAGAATGGTCGACAGGCGGAGCGGTTGGCAGAGATGAAAAGAGAGGCTAAGGAAGAAATGGATAGCAAGAGGAAGTCGACCAGTGAGGGTGGATGCAACTCTAACAATAAGAGGGGTAACTTTTCTCACACCAGATATTACTCTCGTAGTGGTAGCTGCAAAGGGGGATATCAGTATGAAAGGAGCCATGGGCGTACTGCTAGTGAGACTTCGGGGTTGAGATCTCATGGTTATGGCGGCCTTGGCCACAAGAAATTCGTGTGTCCATCTTCTAGTAGGGGTGAGGTTATCAGCCTTCATTCAAGCGGAATGTTTCTCAGAGCATGGCAAGTAACCGGCCTGCGGAGTCATGGAATTGGCAGGGGAACCAGAGTGTGAATAGAGGTGGCTATAACCGCAATGTAGGGAACTACCAGCGGACGAACAACAATGGGAACCAGAGTTCAGCATCAAATATTGTGGCATCTGCTAGCGCAGTGCAGGGAGGAGGTCAGAAGAACAGCGGTAAACTGTTCATGATGGACAAGCAAACAGCGGAGAAAGATGCACAACTTGTCACCAGTACTTTTCTAGTTAATCATGTTCTATCTTTTGCTTTATTTGATTTGGGGGTGACTCATTCTTTTGTGTCGAAGAGTCATGCTTTGTTGTTGGGTCTTGGAAATAGTTAGTTTTTAAGGGATAAGGTGTTTATACCATCTGGGGAATCAGTATCTTGTTGTAAACTGTTTAAGGGTGTATCAATGATTGTGGGGGAGGTAGACTTTCCTGTAAACCACTTTGAATTTTCGTTAGATGGGTTTGAAATTATTGCTGGGATGGATAGTTGGGGAAGTATAAGGCAAACATAGATTGCCATAAAAATAAAGTGTCTTTAAGGGGTCCTAAGCGGGTTAGAGTGTCGTAGCGAGGGTTCGTTGTGAAGCCTAGGGTGAAGTTAATTGCGGCAATTACCTTGAAGGCATACCTGAGGAAGGGCACCCGATGATTTTGTGCCATGTGAGAGATAACAGAGTTGAGGAACCATAACCAGATCATTTTGTGCCATGTGAGAGATGCCAGGGTTGAGGAATCATACCGGGATAACTGCAGAAGAGGGATATTGATTTCAGCTGTGAGTTGAAGCCGGGTACGAGACTAATTTCTATGGCCACATATCGCATGGGACCGAAGGAGCTTAAGGAATTGAAGAAGCAGTTGAATGAGTTGCTAGACAAGGGGTATATTAGGCCTAGTGTTTCTCCGTGGGGGTGCGCCAATATTTTGTTTTGTAAAGAAGAAAGATGGTAGTTTGCGGTTGTGCATTGACTACCGTGAATTAAACCATGTGACGGTGAATAATAGGTATCCATTGCCTAGAATTGATGATTTGTTCGATCACTTGAGTGGAGTTGGGGTGGTCTTGAAGATTGACTTGAGGTCGGGCTATCATCAGCTGAGGATAAAGGATGGTGACATTATGAAGACGGCTTTCCGTTCAAGGTATGGGCATTATGAGTATCTGGTGAAACCGTTTGGGTAACTAATGCCCTAACGATGTTCATGGAACTTATGAATCGGATCTTCAGTCCATATCCGAACACGTTCGTGGTGGTGTTTATCGACATTATCTTGGTCTATTCTAAGACTAAGGAGGAGCATGCGGAGCACCTGAGAATAGTGTTGCAGACTTTGAGGGACAATCAGCTATATGCTAAGTTGTCTAAGTGCGGGTTTTGGCTGGAGAAGGTGGCATTCTTGGGTCAGATTATATAAAAGGAAGGGGTGATGGTTGATCCGAGTAAGATTGAGGCGCTGTCAAACTGGGAGGCACTAAAGAATGTAGCCGAGGTGAGAAGTTTCTTGGGTTTAGATAGATATTACAGGAGGTTTGTGAAAGACTTTTTGAAGATTGTTAGACCTATGACGGCATTAATGAGGAAGGAGAACAAGTTTAATTCCCTTGAGACGAGAACTATGAGACGGCGTTCCAAACTTTACAGGAGCGTTTGACCACAACTCATGTCTTAACATTACCTAATGGGAGAGATAACTTTAAGGTGTATATGGATGCGTCAAAATGTGGATTGGGTTGTGTGTTGATGCAAAATGGGAAGGTGATAGCTTATGCTTCAAGGCAGTTGAAGACTTATGAGGAGAACTACCCTACTCATGACTTGGAATTGGGTGCAGTTGTATATACTTTGAAGATTTGGAGGCATTACCTGTATGGGGCTACTTTTAAGGTGTTTTCAGACCACAAGAGTTTGAAGTACATCTATACCCAGAAGGAGTTGAGCATGAGGCATAGGAGGTGGATGGAGCTGATCCGGTATTATGACATGGAGATCTTCTGTCATGAGGGGAAAGCAAATGTTGTTACAAATGCTTTGAGCCGGAAAAGTGTACATTCTTTGTGCACTGCGATGTCCTTGAGGCGTTTGAGGGACGAGCTAGTGAATTTTGGGATTTATGTGATTCGAAAAGGGGAAGACCCTAGTGATTTGATGATCGAGCCGGGATTGTATTAGGACATTCGGAGTAAGCAATTGGAGGATCCTAAGATTAAGTTGTGGAAGAGGGCTAGATGAGGGTACTACTCCTAGATCTCAATCCATGCAGATGGAAGTGCTAGATTTGAGGGTCGATGGTGTGTGTCGAACGATCGTGAGTTGAGAAAGGTGATTTTGGCTGAGGCTCATTGTACTCTTTATTCGGTTCATTTGGGTGAGGATAAGCTATATAAAGATTTAAAGAAGACTTTTTGGTGGCCGGTGATGAAGAAGGATGTTGCTGATTTTGTAGCGAGGTGTTTGACATGTCAGCGAGTAAAAAAGGGAGCACCAAAAACCGCAAGGAAAGATTCAGTCTCTTTAGGTTCCAGAGTGGAAATGCGAGTCTATATCCATGGGTTTTATGGTAGGACTTCCGAGATTGCGGAAGGGGAATAATATGATTTGGGTAATTGTGGATCGGTTGACCAAGTCAGCTCATTTCATTCCTATGAAGGATACTTGGAGCAAGATTGAGTTAGCTTTGGCTTATATGAAGCATATGGTGAAGATGCATGGGGTACCAAGTGATATTGCGTCTGATGGTGATGCGAGATTCATTTTGTGTTTTTGAAGGAATTGCCATAGCTTATGAGGACAACATTGAAGATAAGTACATCTTTTCATCCTGCGACGGACGGCCAAACAGAGGGGACGATCAAGACCTTGGAGGATATGTTGAGAGGTTGTGTGCTATCTTTTTGGGGGGGCGGAGATGGGAGGATAAGCTGGATTTGATTGAGTTTTCTTACAACAACAGTTATCATGCTAGCATTGAGATGGCACCGTTCGAGGCATTGTATGGAAGAAGATGTAGGATTCCAGTGTGTTGGGATGATAGTTCTGAGGCTGTAATTCTAGGGCTACATATGGTTCATGACATGATCGAGCAAGTGAAGCTGATTAGCCAGAAGATGAAAGTAGCGCAGGATCGCCAGAAGAGTAATGCATATCCTCATTGTCGGGATATTGAGTTCAAGTTGGTGACAAGATTCTTTTGAAGGTGTCACTTATGCGTGGGGTGAATAGTTTTGGGATGAGGGGCAAGCTGAGCCAGAAGTTTAGTGGTCCCTATGAGATATTGGATCGTATTAGAGAGGTGGCATACCGTTGCCTTGCCACCTGCTCTTGATCGGGTCCATAATGTAATTCATGTATCGGCGATGCGAAAGTATGTCAGCGACCCGTCTTATGTTCTAGAAGCTAAGACCATTGAGTTAGACGAGGCACCCACTTATGTTGAGGTGCCAAAGGAGATTCTAGATCGAAAGGTGCGAAAGACTAGGAATTGGGAGACAACTCTACCGAAGGTGTTATGGTCTAACCATAACGTGGAAGAAGCAACATGGAAACCTGAAGCTGCCATGAGGGAGTGGTATCCGCATCTTTTTGAGGAGGTATGTTAGGTTATGGGGACGAAACCTTGTTCTTTAAGATGGGGAGGAGTTAATTGCATTATGTTTTGTAGTTGAGTCGACATTTTGGATAGTATTTTGGTAGTAATATTGAGTTACTTGTTTTATTGTTTGGAATGTTGGGAGTTTATACTGGTTTTAGTGTTTGGAATGTTGGGAGTTTGGGTAGAGGTCATAGAATTTGTTTTGTTGCGTATGTTGTTTTCTTGTGTGTGTTTTGAGGTAGGAGTATGAGTTGTGAACTTCGAGAATGAAGTTCGTCCTTAAAGAGGGAAGACTGTTATACTCCGTATTTCTGAGTACCTTGTACTCGCTCGAGTCGGGGTCACTCGTCAAATGGTGTGGGTACTCGGTCGAGTAGGCTACATTCGGCCGAGTGTGGTTGGTGTGTCAGTTAGGCAGCCTCATGCCTAGTTGGCACTCGGCCGAGTGTAGTATGCCCTCGTCCGAGTGTAGTATGCACTCGTCCGAGTGTTGTATGCTCTCGAGCGAGTGCGGTGTACTCGACCAGGTGCTTCTTGCACTCGACCGAGTGCACCGGTCTGCGAGTTGTTTCAAGTGGTTTTGATTAAAGATAATTAAGAGGTGTTAAAAGGTTATTTCGTCAGTTTGCTTCTCATAATCAACCCTAAAGTTTTCTAAACACCCTAAAACCACTTAATCATCCCTAAAAATCTCAAGGCTCGGATTGGATTGCATCTTGTCTAGTTTATTTATTCCATTGGTAATTAATCTACCTTATATGTTTATTAATCATGTTAGGTAGTGTAGAACCCTAATTGAATTGAGGAAAAAAAAGCGATACGATAGTTATTGATTGGATTATTGATTGCATGTTTAGGGGGAGACTTTGTATAAGAAGATTTATGATTTATAGGGTTTCCCTACTCAAAACTTGTATGTTGTTCATTGTGATAAAATGGGCTAATGAATATACAGTTACTAAACTGTCATTGTTGTGTCAATTTGATGCAGGTACGTTAGAGAGTAGCTGCACATGTAAGTTATTTGAAAGATGGGGTGTACCATGTAGGCATATTCTATGGATTTACTTAGGTAATGGGCTGGAGAAGATACCCGAGTCATCATTTGCTAAAAGGTGGACGAAGGATGCTTTGCGTGATATAAAAAGCAATCACAAGGGGTGTGTAGGGGTGGGTGATGTGGATGTCATTGACAAAAAGCAGATTGAAATGACGAAATTGTGGTCAGAAGTTCACGAGACAATGGGTGTACTTATTGGACGGGAGAAGGAACATGTTGAGGACCTTTGCAAACTGATAAAAGAGTTTAGGGAAAAACTCCTACCTTCAGTTTCGGCAATGACCAAGCATCAAGAGTTACAAGAATTACTTGGTTGTGCTACAAATAACGAGATTACAATACTGCCACCGAAAATTTCGAAGAACAAAGGTAGTGGAAAGAGGATGTTGTCTAATAAGGCAAAGGTTGTCGCATGTGCAAGAAAGCCGAAACGCATGTGCAATAACTGCAAGCAAATGGCACATCATGACAAACGTAACTGTCCTAATCCATTTGTGGAACGTCCTCCACAAAATGTTGACGATGAAGAGGAAGAAGAAGAGGAAGAGGAAGAAGAGGAAGAAGAGGAAAATGAAGATGATGAGTTAGAGGATTAGATAAATGTTTTTATTTTATTTTTGGTATATTTTAGTTTAGTACAAGGAAGAATTAGAATTGTAATTCAGTATGTACTTGTTTAAGTTTAATTCAGGAAATACTTTTTAAAGTTCCATTTTTATTGATTAGTGTTTTGCATCATTGTGTTATGGTTACAGTCTTTGATTGAGGTATATATCGTGTTCAGGAATGACATTTAAATTTTCATAATTTCTTGGTTACGTATTAAAAGAAGACGCTTCTTTACTAAAGTTGCATAATATCATGCTAAAGTTTCATACCAAATGAATTAAAGTTACACAGTTTCCTATTTACTAAAGTTGCATAATATCGTGCTAAAGTTTAATACCAAATGAATTAAAGTTACACAGTTTCCTAGTTACTAAAGTTACAAAACATATTAACCAAACTTACTCAATTTCCTAGTTACTACAGTTTCATAATATATGAATTAAAGTTACACAACTTACTGTTGAAGTTAGAATGCTATACTGGTTACATGCCTGGTAATATTATAACATTTCAAGATGATTGACTACAGTTCAAATATAAGGGCATGTAGTTTCACACTCTACGCGTTAGAGTTTCATTAAGCAGTTTCATATTGAAGTTAGAAAGCTATACTTGTTAAAGTTTCATTAATCAGTTTCAAAGTTCCATAATATCGTACTAAAGTTACATAATTTCCTATTGAAGTTACTAGATTGAAATTTAAAGATTTCCAATTTACAACAGTTTCACAACCTACGGTTAGAGTTTCGTTAATTAGTTTCAAAGGTCAACGTTGTATATAGTTAGATTTCAGATTTAGAGTTACCTACATAGAGTTAAATGATAAAAATACTTAGGTACCCATATTTTATATTAAAATTTAATAAATATATAAAGAGTAAGCCATAATGTGAAGACAGTAAAAGAAAGTTGAAATACAAAGTCCATTGGACTCATCAAGTGATCTGATTGTTATTTTTTGGACGTAATCTTGTTCGCTTTCCTGGCAGCATAAAGTTTTTTCCATAAATCAGCTTTTCCGTCCACAAATGTATTCACCTTCTCCAATAAATCTTTCCGGTTTTTGTTCATGTCCGCCAGTACAAGTGTTGCAGCAAGTTGGATTACCAGATAATGGCGGGTGATCTTCCTCATCAAGTCTTCGCTATTGAACGGCGCACCCTCATATAGTAACATATGCATCATGGTGAATACGCCGGACTCCTCTCTATTAGCTTTTGGACCCTGCCAGGCTAATTTTATTTGACGTCTCTCAAACATAGGGACCTCTTCTGCCCTTCCCAGACCCCTGGACTCCAAGTAGTCGCTTAACACCTCGGCCTACATATACATTATTATAGGGTGGTAAATGAACAAAATTTGTGAAGTGAATTTGTAAATTTGATAATATAATGCAGTGGAAAGTAAACAAATTCAAACTTACAATTATAATAGCCACGTCAACGATGTCGGACTGTTTGGAAGCCGGGTAATATTGATTATCGAGGAGATCAATAGTCTTTGATTTGAAATTGATACATACACAAGCATAATGATCATCGACATTAACTGGTATGAAAAAGAGTTTTGCGTTCGTGTTAAACGAACGACCACATCCCTTGATAAACATGTCCCATATGATGAAAAAATTATCAATCTGGGTATCGCTGGGGGTTGACTGATCTTTGCTGTCCTTTAGGCGCATTACCACATCCTACACAATTCGTTTCAGGCGTTAAAAATGAGACCGCATATATAATATTAATGTTAGTATGGAACTTTAAAACTCTTAACAACAAATAAGTTTCATAAATTATAGTTAGAGTTACAGTTAATAGAGTTACAGTATATATAGACTAAAGTTTCATAATATGTAGTTAGAGTTTCAGAAAAAGTAGTTAGAGTTTCATAATAAATAGAGTTACAGTATATATAGACTAAAGTTTCATAAATTGTAGTTAGAGTTTCATAATAAGTAATTAGAGTTTCATAATAAATAGAGTTACAGTATATATAAACTAAAGTTTCATCAATTGTAGTTAGAGTTTCATAAAAAGTAGTTAGAGTTTCATAATAAATAGAGTTACAGTATATATAGACTAAAGTTTCATAAATTGTAGTTAGAGTTTCATAATAAATAGAGTTACAGTATATACAATAATGTTTGAATTCTAACTTCAACAGGAAATTGTGTAACTTTAATTCATATATTATGAAACTTTAGTACGATATTATGCAACTTTAGCCAAGGAATTGCTTACCGTATGCCTTATACCAAAAACAGTCATTATGGGCACTTCGTATTCATCAGATTCTATCTTATTCAGCAGCTTCGACCAGCATTCGATTACATTTGAGGACATTTTCACCTCAGGTAGCATTGACATTATGTCATCCCTAGTTAGTCAAGCATTCCGTCCATAATCTGCTAGGCATTCCCTGTAATTATAAATTATTAATGTTGAGGTCAAATATAGAGATGATATACAGAGAAATGTTACCGTACCTAGGGTTACAATTAATGTCGTCGACGAAACAATAGTTTGCTGTGTGTTTCCGTAAATAAGTGACGTCCTTATATAATAACTGGTTGTTGCGTAAAGGTTTTGCAACCACAAGGATTGTTAAATCAGGTAACCCGCAATCGATTGTGCAACCCAAACCGTCTCCCCCACCACGGGGGCGACTCTTAACAGCAGATAAGCTTGTGATGGAGTTAGAATGGGCAGCTGTTGTAGCCACTGGTGTAATGGGTTCGGAATCAGATAACCGTGGGCGCTTCTCTTCTGGAGGACCTATGTCACTGTCAGTTCCTCTTTTTTTACCATTGTTGGACACGATTTTCTTTGGTCCTGCGCTAGGATTAATCTTACCAGCTTTGAACGACTCAACAGCAGCCAAGAACACCCTCCTATCCTTGTTAATGTCACTCAATAGAAGCGTAGCAGCAATCTCCGCTCTGTACAAGTTCTTTGAATCCATACTGCCTAAGCCGCAGTCAAAAAGAGTGCCGTTATAAAGAAGCATGTGAATCATCATGTATATGCCACAATCTTGGGCAGTGTAGCCTACACCTTGCCATCTGAATTTAACGTTGACAATTTTAAACCCGCTAACCCTGTCGCCTTTAGATATCCCTTTAGAGACCATGTACTTGCCCATTTCTTTAGCCTGCAGTCATTATATGTAATTAGTTCTTTTGAAGAAAAAGAAAATTTAAAAACAAATAAAACGATAGTGTGTGATGACTTACTGTGATACGTGCTATGGAGACATAAGGCAGGAAGTCAAAATCATCATCGTAAAGACGGTTGTCAAGGTATTCAATCTTCTGGGATAAAACATTTATACATGCACAGCTGTAATGATCACCATCACCAGACAGTATAGGGATGAGGACCTGTGAAAATTACACCAAAACATTATTAAAGTTATAGATTTCACAAAACTGTATTATATTTCACAAAACTGTATTATAGTGAATACATTCTTCACAAAATTGGTAACACCTACCAAATCAGAGTCAAGACGAAAAGGATCAATACATTCTTCAACCCACATATCCCACGAAGTGAATATTTCTTTACTGACATCAACCACTTCCCCTTTTTTATGCGCTTTCCAAATTTTCAGTACAGGATCCTGTACCATAAATAGTATTAACAAGAAGGATTGCGTAGGGAGAAATATCAAAGTTTGTTAAAATTACAAACACGTACAGTGTGGCTAAGTCCAAAGAAACATCAGGATGTTGGGACTGGTGCAGTGTTTTCATGCATGAGGTGGTTGAGTAAAATAGACCAGCAGTCAATGACATTCTTTAAGACCTGAGATCCAGGTTCCAAAGACCAAAGGTCGTCACGCGAAATGCAGTGAAATCCAGTGTAAGATACAAGAGGTTCCCTAAACAACAAAGCTCGAGTTACATTATAAATTAAAATTGAATAGAGTTTCATAAATAATAAATAGAGTTACAGTATATGTAGAATAAAGTTTCATAAATTGTAGTTAGAGTTAAAGTTAATAGAGTTACAGTATATATAGACTAAAGTTTCATAAATTGTAGTTAGAGTTTCATAAAAAGTTGTTAGAGTTTCATAATAAATAGAGTTACAGTATATATAGACTAAAGTTTCATAAATTGTAGTTAGTGTTTCATAAAAATTAGTTAGAATTTCATAATAAATAGAGTTACAGTATATATAGAATAAAGTTTCGTAAATTGTAGTTAGAGTTTCATAAAAAGTTGTTAGAGTTTCATAATAAATAGAGTTACAGTGTATATAGACTAAAGTTTCAAAAATTGTAGTTAGAGTTTCATAAAAATTAGTTAGAGTTTCATAATAAATAGAGTTACAGTCTATATAGACTAAAGTTTCATAAATTGTAGTTAGAGTTTCATAAAAAGTTGTTAGAGTTTCATAATAAATAGAGTTACAGTATATAAAATAAAGTTTCATAAATTACAGTTGGAGTTTCATAAAAAGTTGTTAGAGTTACAGTATATATGGACTAAAGTTTCATAAATAGTAGTTTGAGTTAGAGTAGTCATACAATAATGTTTGAATTCTGATACAGCTTTGCATCTTAAAGTTACAGTAGATATTGACTAGTGTTTCATGAATATTTATTAGAGTTACTGTAAAATAAAATTCTTAATGAGTTATGAGTTTATACGGTAGACTTACAGTTTGTTATATATGGACGATTTGTTAAACACGTTATCCAATACATGCATCCTCAGACTTAAAACACCCTTGAAGATACTCTTGTTACGGCACAAGGCATCTGAGACGATTAGATAATCCGGATCGGGTGCCCCACAATCAATGGAGCAGCCGAGATTTTCAGGGACGACAGTCATGCAGGAATGCGGTCTGTCAGAGTGGAACAAATAGGGATGATGTACGACAGTCGCTGAGAAAGGTGCTTCGTTTCCCGCAAAACATTCAGGTTCACAACCTGTCTCTGCCTCCCGCAAATCATGCAGTATGCCATCTACTTCCACAGTAGAATAAAGTACATTAGCCCCACCGGTTTGTGTACCTAACAAATCATCAGCATTTGTTGCAACCACAACTACATCCCTTCCGGCAGCATCGACACTTATATCGCGAGCTATCTCACCCATCTTAGCCGTAGAATATAACACCGAAGTGACCATCTCCAGACCTGAAGCCTCTACGGGGCAGTCAACATTTTGTTCCTCAAGATCTGATGGGCGATCTAAAACCCGATCATCCACCTCATTATCCTGCCTAACTGACTCTTCATGAAATACAGGTGCTATGCCAACAGAATCTTTCATCCGACATGATATGTCAATTACTTCATCAACGTACCTATGAACGGCATCACCCTCAAAAAATTCTCTTGTGTGTTGTGATGGTACGATATCAGCCGGATCCATATGTGGAGTAGTAAGACGTTTAAGCTTCGAGGTTGAATCTGAATACCATGCGTAAAAAACAATTGCATTCCGTTGCATCTTTAGGTAGAGCTCGTGCACACCCTACCATTTCAGCGTGAAGTGAAATGTGGTTTAATAAATGACGATATAGGTTAAAAAAGAATATGAGAAATTAAATATAATTGGACTAATTATAAATTGTGAGGGTTACATAGTCCTGACTTACATCAACAGCTCTAGCTTCCAGCTCCGCGTCATCTTCGACACCTAGCGGAAGTTCGATCTGAATGAACTTCTTGTCGGTCGTTGAACGTGACGAAGGGCCCAACATTAATTGAGGGGTTCCAGAAGAAGTAGTGGGAAGTTGCTTATCGATAACTTTGCTATGATGAGTATAACTAACACCGCTACGAGGGTACGTGACAGACGACCAAGTCTGTCGCCCTAAACAGCCACCAACAAGCTCACCCTTTAACCTGGAGGTAATCCTCTCATCATCCCAGTGCTTTATAAGCGGGAGGTCATAACGAGGAGCCTCGTCACGGAAGTCAAACCTCTGAAAATATGTAATCATAAGGAAAGGAATACAACCACGTAAACACCTCGGCGACTTCCTAGCAACAAAAGCAACACTTACTACACCATCTAGAACATACGAACACCAGTCGTACTCGTTGATAACACCTACATCTTCAACTGCCCCAAGAAGTTTCATGTCGACAGTGTTATTTGTCGTGGGTGCCAGAAATGAAGACATGCTAAACAGCACAAAAAGCCGGCAAAATTGGTCACCACCTTCCTTGTCTTTCTCAAGGTCTGTTAATAACTTCCCTAAGGGTATAGGTTCGCCAGGTTTGGACAATTTGTAACTCTTCCTCCACCGATCCTTCAATTGCTTGTTTTCCTCCGCCAAGGGATCCTTCTTTCAACCGGTAGGAACTAGATCAAGAGGTTTGTGACCAAGAGGTAAAAGGAAGCAGTCATGTACATCAAATTTTGACACCAAAAACTCCTTCGAATCAGATGCCCGAAAAATATGAGATAGGTCATTAAAAGCTTCAAAAAAAAGATGTACGTGTTCAACAGGTACATGTTTTAGTCTCAAATCAAGAAGCCCACCAAAACCAATGCGCTTCACCGCTTCCCGCTGAGCATGGTTAAGCTGAGAGATCAATTTCAGAAGCCTACCAGGTCGACATTTGACAAATATAGATGGGGTAGGATCAATACTAACTTCTACGCCATCACCTTCACCAGCCATCTGATAGGTAAGACACAAAAATCAAAGTTTCATTATAATGTGTTAAAGTTACATATATATGTCTAAAAGTTACACAAGTATACAGTTGCACTGAACAAGTTTAAAGTTACAAAAAAAAACATTAAAGTTTCATGTAGGACACAACTTCAAATTCATAAAAACATTCAACAACAGTTTCATAAATAATAAATAGAGTTACAGAATATCTAGACTAAAGTTTCATAAATTGTAGTTAGAGTTTCATAAAAACTAGATAGAGTTACAGTATACACGACTCAGCAGCAGTCAACAACACACTCCTATCCTTGATGAACTAAAGTTTCATAAATAGTAGTTAGAGTTACAATATACATGCTTAAAGTTACAAGCAGACATCTATATGCTTAAAGTTACAATATACATGCTTAAAGTTTCATGTAGGACACAACTTCAAATTCATAAAAACATTCAACAACAGTTTCATAAATAATAATTAGAGTTACAGAATATATAGACTAAAGTTTCATAAATTGTAGTTAGAGTTTCATAAAAACTAGTTAGAGTTACAGTATACAAGACACAACAGCAGTCAACAACACACTTCTTTTCTTGATGAACTAAAGTTTCATAAATAGTAGTTAGAGTTACAATATACATGCTTAAAGTTACAAGCAGACATCTATTTGCTTAAAGTTACAATATACATGCTTAAAGTTACAAAAAAAACCTTTAAAGTTTCATGTAGGACACGACACAACTTCAAATTCATAAAAACATTCAAAATTATAATGTGGACTACAGAATTCAGTTACAATACACAAATCTAGAGTTACACTAAACAGGTTTAAAGTTACAAATAACAAATTTTAAAGTTTCATGTACAATTACAAATATATCGGGCAATTAAATTACAAGTAATGCAATTGGGAGAAACACAAAAAAAGGGAGAACCGCATTATACAGTAAATTTGATAAACTTCTGAGAAAATGGCGAAACAAATTCAACTTATTAAAATTCAAAAATGGCGAAATAAATTAAACGAACAATGATAAAACCACACGAAACAAATTCAACTTGATTAATAAAAAGAAAAATAATGCAAAACTACAATATGGATAAATAGGGATGAATGTACCGGAGATTAAGGATGAAGATAGCAAGTTGAACTCTCTATAATGGATAAATATGGATGAATTATGGATGAAAATGGAGTAAGGATGAAGATGGAGTAAGGAAGACGAACAGTTTGAAGAGAAAATCAGAAAAATGAGAAGAGGAGGAGAGATACGGTAAAGTGGGAAAATGTGTTTTCAGAGAGGGAATGTCAAACGTGGGAACATGTGTATTTGCATGATTAATGATTGTGCATGGGAAACAGTAGAGTATAATTATTTTGGGATTAAATCTCAGCCATCCATACTCAAAGATCCAAGGGTGTATAATAGGACTCAAGCACTCAATTATACTAAGGGGACTCATTTGAACCCACCTCTATATATATATATATATATATATATATATATATATATATATATATATATAGAGAGAGAGAGAGAGAGGCAAGATCCAATGAGTCCACCTAAATATTTGAGTCCGTGAGTCCAGCTATACAATATCACAGAATATACAAAACAATATCACTGGTTATACTAAACAATATCACGAAAAAAAACAGCACAAAAGGGTTAAAAATATTTTATGTCATACTACTCGCCGTTGACGACGACCACCCACCCACCCACCAATACACCTAGATGACACAAGCAAACAATTATCCGGCATCGTCGTCACCCATTCTTTATCCCATGTTTTCTTTTCAATCTCCATATTCCTCCACCCATACACATTACTCCTACTCGAAGCTCACACCACCTCAATCACAACAAAATTTGTCACTGTCATCGTTAATTAGGAGTCTCGTCGTCGGTTATGAAGAAAAAGGCCCGAGGCATACTTGCTTAGTAGAGAGGAAATATGATAAAAGAAGTTATATACAATAAACTTCGGTGAAACACTCATAATAGTGATTTTCCAGCATGAAACGGCGAGAAAATTATGGTGTTTGTCGGAGCTTCGGTATTAGCATCAATTGGTGTGAAAAAAAGTATGAGAAAAAAAGTTAGTAATAGTGCACGAAAAAGTGGTTCAGTGGTGTGATATTGTCTAGTATATCTCGTGATATTGTTTAGTATAACTTGTGATATTGTATCCTGAACTCACGGACTCAAAAAGATAGGGTGGACTCACATGATCTTAATTCTATATATATATATATATATATATATATATATATATATATATATATATATATATATATTTGAAAATAGACTTGTGAGTTTTAAGAACTTATTTCCAAAATTTAAAGTATCCACGTCTTTTCTTGATTGTCTTGTGTGCATTCATCCTACGCGTTATGTCCCTATGCATCCTACTCCTTTACATCTTTGTTTGATGTGTCCTGCTCTCATTCATTTTGTCTCTCTACATTTTGTGCTCTTTCATTATGTCCATTTTGTATATGTTGTACTTCCCCTTTAACACTCTCATGTGCATTCAGCCCCAGCCCCAGCCCCAGCCCCTGCCCCTGCCCCTGCCCTTGTTCAGTATGCCCATGTCCGTGTGCATTCACCCCTTGTGCATGACTTGATAATAATACTAATGCTTCAGCCACATACATTGGTTTTGGTTCAACACATAGTGGTAACAAATTCAGCCTTTGCAACCTTAGTTTCCCTACATGGGGTAGTTTGTAGCAATTGTTACCCTTTACCATTAGCACTTCATTCATACAATATTGAAGGGATAACCATGTTCAATGTCTCTGGCTTAATTTCTTCATAGGACTTGACAACTGCAGTTACAAGTTGACATACTGTTTTTGGTGCCTTTTCATGTTGAATGGTTTGGATAGTCCTAAAATGACCTAGATCTAGGACATTTAAATCGGGGTTGTTTGGTGGTTGACAAATTAGCTCAATATTCCACCCATCTTGTGTCGCAACTTTAACAAAATCTGGATCTCTAGTTGATATATGAGGTCTTGCATTATCTTGTTGTATAAAAGTTTTCTCCTCTTTCCTATCTTGAAACTTTAAATTTATTGATGGTAAAATCTTCTCCAAAATGCATTGTTTTATGACTGTTTTGGTGATCTCTCAATGGGTCGTTGTTCAAGTGTACCCTTACTCCTATTTTTACTTGTTCTCTTTGCTGGAACTATGACACTAAACGGAAAAATACCAATTTTCCCATCAAAATCCACAGTTCCATCGCTCGAAATTCTTAGTCTGGCCACTGCTCTCATAAACATTCTTTTGGTTATAAACCTTTTAGACTTGCATGTTCTATGTGGCTCCGGTTCATCTTGTAGGAGATAGTATTTATGTGAAGTTCTAGTCATGTAAAACCATTTTCGTCTATATGCACAATATTATACATGTCCTTAAAAGTCAAAATACCTACACGCAAACCAGACATGCTGATGTTGTCTAATACCCATTGCAATCTAGTTAACATATTTTTATTTGTCAGTGTTGGCTTTAAAGCATTTGAATGACTTCAAATTTTCCCTTTTTGAACTAGTCGAGGAACTGTGGAAGGGTGTAGGTTCATGGCAAATGCAAGGCTTCTAACACTTGTTCTTTTATGTAAAGCAATGTGTCTTACCTTCTCCAAGTCGATGATAACTCTCTTTTTACTCCCCTTATAAGATCTGTCCACATTAATCAACATCGGGGCTTTAATTTGCTCATAAACTATTTTCCAGTATTTTTTCATTGTTGTTTTGGAGATATTATACTCATCCCTTAGTCTCCTTAGTGTTCCATTTTTGAGCTTGTTGTTTGAGTAGTTGAGTAGTAAGATTTGTCCAATTTTTCTTCTCTTGTCATTGGTCATTCTTGAAAACTTAGGTACACGAGTGAGTGTGTTGAGGTCCTCGGATATGTAAAGTGGATGACGAGTAGCTTCCATTTGAAGCGATGGAAGATGAAGTTTCGCCGAAAGCAGATGTTTCATGTAAAACTGTGAATTGAGGTGGGAAAGACGGAGCTTCAATGAAGGCGGTGAATGAAGAATTTTGAGTTGATGCTCCCATTGATTTTTTACTTGGTAGAATTTGATTTTTTTTTAAATGAGTAATGTTTTGTAACTAGGAGATTAGATTTGAAGGCCAAATTTGAGAAATTCCCAAAAGAATTGGTCTGCTGATCATATTTTTTAGGGCAATTTGAAAATTTTTTGAATTCTTTTTATTAAGTTGTTGTAATTAACTTAATTGATTTGTAATCTCATTTTGAAAGAAATCTAAATAAAGGATTCTGAAAATTTTAATGTTTGTAATTGGAGGACTTTAAATTTCATTTGAAAATTGAGCAGATTTTGATAAGTTGACTTTGGAGGGAACTTGATTTTAGACTTCCCTCCAATAAATTTATTACACAGCTTGGCGGGGACGGGGACTCTGGTGTGAAATGGACTATGGTCCCCACTAGTAATTTAGAGTATCAAACATGTGGACAAGTTGACTATAGTCCTCACTCCCCGCAACAGAATATGGAGTACATTAATAAATATGGTCCGAACAACTTACAGGAAGGGTAAATTGGTCTATTTATAGTTTCCTTGGTCTTTGTGCCAAATTCAGAGGCAAACAAATGACTGAGACGGAGGGAGTATATTTTTTCTATAAGATTTTCATAAACTACCCATACCAAAAACAATAAAATTAAATAGAAAGACCATAGCGAGAGTTGACACAAACAAAAAAGAGGTCCTAACCTCCCTCGCATCCCACCTTCGCGGATTCCTCACGTCGCACATCCCACCTCCCTCACATTCTCATTTTCCCTCATATTTTCCCACCAAATAAACCCTCTCATATTTTCTAACTAAACCAAATCCCCCAATTTTTCATTCATCTTTTCTCACTAAAGCCAAACCCACAAAAATTCAAGGGATTCCAACTCATCATAATCTCACCATCCTTCATCCAAGTAAAGGTAATTTAAATTTTCAGATTTTAATTTCAAAGTATTTTGGTTTTAAATTATTAACATGCATGTCAATTTCTATTTAGACGATCTTCACTTGAAAATATTGTTGTGGTGCAATTGGAAACTTTTTTATAGTGGGTTTCCAGTCAACCGAAAAGCAGAGGAGAAGTATAGTAAGACGGATTGTACAATAGAAGATCAACTACAATAGAAGATGAGCAAATATGTGGTCGTCAAGAAGGTTGTTAATGTAAATTTAGTATTGAATTTCAAATAAGAACATATTGTAATGTAAATTTAGTACTTAGATTCACTATATCATTTTGTATGTGTCTGGTAATATAAATAAATGTTGCGACTTTGACATGACTCTTTTAATGCAAATGTTTGAGATATTTTTTTGCAAAACAACTCGATTTTTTTTTTTTGCGAAATTGGCGACTGAAATTAGTCGCCAACTGATATCAGTAACCCGAATCTAAAAAGGCAACAAATGTTGCGACAGAGACTGGGTGACTAATTTCAGTCGCCAATTTTATTTTGAAGACTAAATTCAGTCGCCCGAGCACAGAATTCTTGTAGTGGTTGTTGAGATTTATGACGTTGTTTCGAGACAACAAATAACATGCTGAAATCTAAGATATTTTTCAGATCTAGCACTTCAGAAGATAAAATGGGTTGTAAAGGTGTTCCTTGAGCAAAACTCGTCGCTAGTGCACCCAAAAAATATTTGGGGTTGCTAGTTGTGCACACACCACCCACATGGCAGCGTGAAGCCACGCTTTGTTTTAGTGTAGGATGCTTGACTAGGTCTCTTTAGTTAAGTCGATTTCGTCTCGATATAGGTCTCAAAACGAGCGATTTGTGATTGAATGGAGTCACCAACAAGAAATTATGGGGTGCTTGAAAACCGTTCGAATCAACTTTGTACGTTGGTCAAACAAAGTACAGATCAGTGTTGACATAGAACTAAAGACAAAGACTTTCCCCCTTAGCACTCTATGTCTATAATGGCTCTCGCTTACCATGGATAGGGCCATCCACTATCTAAAAATCCGAGTAAGGGGCTCAATCCCGCCCGCTCTAACGACATCTATTGATCGATTGTGGTCGCTAAGTGCGAAATTTGATAAAATGGATTGAATGCACGAATGCGCATCTACTAGTTTAACCTAACATGTGTATTTTGACTAAGTAGGTTAACATAAATCTAACTGGCCCAAAATAACTCTGTGACAACCCTCGCGAATGCGGAAAATAAAAACATACGAGCATGTGAATTAATTTGCGAAAATACGGTATTTTAAAAACTTTTATACATGCAAGAAGAAGTATACGAGGAGTGTCAAATATTACAAACTAAAGTACGAAATACAACAAAGAGACGAAGTCTCTCAAAATATTATAAATGTCAAAGTGTTTAGCAAACTAGGTAAAATCGTCTAGAGGTGTTTCAATCCAGGGACAACGCCCGCTAGCTCACACCCGAACCCAAAATATCAAGCAAAAAGTCATCCATGCAAGCAACCTGTTCATTCATGAAAAACATGAACGCCACAATCAGTGGGGAGTAACTCCGGGTTCTCCCAGCCATGTCACATTAAACGTACATAAAAGGAAATACAAAAGTAGATGCATGCATATATAGATATACATGTGAATTACGATAAGAATAGATAGGCAATTCAATATATAAGAGTAAGAGCATATGAAGTACACATCCGAATCCATCATGTTATACAAAGACTCGGGGAAGACACTCTTAGGCAACCGAATACGCTCACTAGGGCTTACATCTCACCGTTAGCGGTATAAGTTTGATAAGATTGAGACTCGACAAACAAACCATGCCAAGTTGATCAGGCCTGTCGCAAGCCCGATGCAAAGATAAATTACCCAGACTAGGCTAATAACAAATTAATGTAATTAGGGAAGTAGGGGTCGATCCTCAGGGAGATGGTGTTTCCTATGGATTGTGAATCGTCTCACAATTGAGTTTTATCTAATGATTTTCTGGGTTTTGGATTTGGTGATGTCTAAACTAATAAAGAACATAAATAAAAACAAAACAAACTGAAATGGAAACAATAAAGCAGATAATAAATTAACAATAATGAGAAGCATCTAGGGAAATAGGTTCACACATGTAGATTGACATATTAATGAAATTGGATTGAGGATAAGCAAATAATTCATTGAGCGTTCGTAAGAATGGTGTGTTCATTACAATCATAGATCAGATGGTCTAGCAGGCTTTTAGTGCGATTTACTAGGTCTTAATCCACTATGTCACGCTTTGTCTATTCGATTCCTGTATATCTACCTTGGAAAAGAATTCCATACTAGTCAATGATTGTGATCAAGAATCGTCAACTATCGTTAAAGTTCAAACATGCATAGACACAATGTTTTAAAAGCACAATTTCTTTTATCCAATTATCATCTTTTAATCAATCTAACATGGCTACCCTACACCCTAGAAAGGTGATTACTCACTCATGATTATGTTGGTATTAACAATGAAAGTTAAGGTAAGCATATTTAGTTGATTTTGACAATAATTTAGACTCTCTATGTGGCGATAATAACGACGCTATATGACAATCTAAGAAATGAAACTATGATTATAACAACGTAAAAACGAATCTAAATGATATAAAATAGAAAATAACAAACAAATGGAAAGCAATAAAGAATGATAAACAAAGGATAAATTAGGAGTACCTAGGTGACGATCAACGATGAAAGCGATAACAATAATAGAAATCCCTCGCATAGAAATACCGTACCTTGAATTACAACTCTTGAACCCAACAAAGTAGATACAAAAGGTTGAAATTCTATTTGAACTAAGCTAATGTTTTGATAGGAAATGGACAGAAAATAAACTAAGAACAAAAGACAAAAGTAGAATATAATCTAAACTAGAAAGACTAAAACTAAAGAGAAAACTAATAAGAAGATTGTATGAAATATAGGATTAGATTGTGTAAGATAGTGTATGATGGCTTATGATATGAGGGGCTTGGCACATCTATTTATAGTATTAGGGTTTCGTGGAGAAGAGGTCGGGCATTAAATACATAGGGCAAATTTAGGAAGAAGGAGCCGCAATGCTCGAAGCAGCACACATACCCGATCGGGTACACACTTACCCGATCGGGTAAGTCGTCTTCTGGAAGCTCTT
>JAIUZE010027072.1:0-12720 GCA_022085475.1 Heliosperma pusillum | reverse complement strand
AACAGGTGGTGATGCATATTTTGGGGTACATGGACTAGCTAGCGAGTGAAGTTTTACCTTGGACCTATATTCGGTTCATAGTTTGTATATTATTATACACTAGTTTATTTCCGTATTTATACGGGAGATATGTCTCCCGTCTTGTATATTTCTTTTGTAGAATATTATTTACGTTTTGTAATGACCTTTTTATTTTATGACACCTTCGTTATGTACTATCTTATTTCTTTTATGTAATTAAATTATTTTTTTTTTCTTTCCGCAAATTTGAGGGTGTCACACCGATTCCTAGGAAATTGTTTTCTCTTATCTCTTCCTTTGCTTGGCTACCTTCATAGCTATATATATCCAATATCTAGCTTTTGGCTCCCTGCCTCTAGCGTTCCTCTAATTTTTGTCCGATCTTATCGCGTTCGTGTTTCCCTCGAAATCTCCTATCGTTTCCAATGTCATGGTGTCATTGTCTTTCCTCTGGTGATATGATTAGGTTGTTAGCTAGCTTCGTGTTGATTTTGATCATGAATAGGATTGGGATTTAAACCTTAGGATGAATCTGTTGGTGGTATTGTACTCTCTTGGTGGCTTCATTTATTGAGCTTGCTAGTGTAGTGCTATTTTGGAAATCAAGTTGAGCGAGATGATATTCGTTGTTGTTGAGTATTATATCGGTTGCTTGGGATATCATTTGGGAATTAGATGTCTCTAATTGGTGGATTCTAAAAGAGACTTTGCTTTAGGGTAATTGAGTTGGTATCCAAAGTTTGAGAAGTTTTGTCATAAATGAAAATCGATTCATTTTGAGTTTTAGATGATCTAAATGATTTGAATGGTTGTCTGATTTCCAAGTGATTGGTCATTTGTGATTTGGAATTAGTAATTCTCTTTTATTCTTAAGGAACCCTAGTTTGCTAATCTGACTATTTATATTTGAGGCTTCGAGCGTAGTAATGATCGAATTAAGGATGTTAGGGCGTATTAAAGAATTCTTATAAGCGATAATGGATTGTGGATTTTCCCTTGTCGTGAGACTTTGGATGAGACTAGTTGGATCTTAGATAATTATGTTTGGTTGCGTGGATTGTGTTATGATTTTCGAGGATGAGAAAGTTCATTGTAAATTTAGGATAACGAGTTTGAAGTAAATTGGATTAAAGGATTTCATGGTAAGTCCTTTACTTTGTGGTTGTTAGCGATCATGTTTCCATAGATAAATATTTTGTTGGTAGTTTCTAGTAAGAGTTTTGATGAAACTAAGAAGATTAGAGTGCGTAATAAATCTTTCATGCGGATTGTTAGTTGTGGAGTCTACCGTGCCGATGGACCTTAGTAGATTCTAATTTGATTCGAATAATTGGGATTTGTTACTCGAAGTTTCGTGATTATGTAATATTTTGGTAGGATTTCTGATGATTGAAAATGATGAGTTGCAAATTGGGTAAATTGCATTCTCTTGAGGATTTGGTTTATTAGTAGAGTTAGTAATGTCGAATTCTTGTAGATCTTCCTCCCGACTTTATCTTGATCTTCCTATCCCAAAGAGTTCGATTTGTTTCGTTTTTGCGTGTTTTGTATATATTTTGTTACCCTGAATTGTGTGTGAATTGTACGAGTCGCTCTATGTACGTGTAATGTCCTGTTATTTGATTTTATCTTTGATAAAACCTTCAATTTCCATATTATATTTCTAATTTAGCGTTTCAAAGAAGTCTAAAGATGGTTTTTGTACCTCCTTTTTGGAAAAAATAGATTTCTTTCGCTTTTATATTTGGATTTTACGTTTGGTTGGATGTTTGCACTTGTTATTGGAGACGTCTGATAACTAGTCCTACACTTACTAACACTTGTTTTGATTTTCGATTTCACTATTTCGACTTTGATTTGATCTGGATAATTAGAGTTCTCGTTCGCGACGGGCACTCTTGAGATCCGTAAGTAAAGTTTCACACTTATGAAAATTCTCCTTAAACCGTTTTCGAGAAGAACCTCGTTTCATAAATGTTTCCCTTGTAAAATTTTTCTTGTAAATTCTTAAAAACCGATTCTTGTCCTTGATACTTTTGTTTTCTACTCTCAAGTTTCGAGGACGAAACTTTTTAAAAGGTGGGGTGATTGAAACACCCGCAAATGTACCCTATTTTTATAAGTAAAATATTTTACGGATACTTTTCAGCGAAATTTTGTTTTAATTTAGAATTTAACTTTCCGAGTCGAATTTAGAATTTCTGAGTTCGTATTTGGAATTTCCGCGAGATTTCAAGTAAAACCCGTCTTAAGTCGTCTTTGACTTTTGTTGACTTTTTCCCTTACACATCTCATACTACTCCTAACCTATTTCATTCTTACAACTCAACATTACTTCATCACTAAGAAACCCAAATCCAAACCTAGCTTCCATAATCATCCAAGCTTAGATTCGTCATAACTCGCTCGTTTTTTGCTCAAATTCACGTAAGTTCGTCTTATTCTTCCCCTCTCACCTTCCTCTATCCGTATTGGTAATAAAATTACCGTTTTTCTCACTTTTTAAATTATCCGTCTTTCTCAAGGTGAATGATATTCATCTTTTGTTATCTAATTGTAGGTGGAGACTTTCTAGAAATCGATTAAAGACGCATAAAGGTAACGGTGAAGGGTTACTCGATATCATTTACGTGTTTTACATGCTTCTATGTTAGAATTCGTATTTAGAATACGATTAGAAAGCTTAGGATTCATGTTATTGATGATGATTGTTGTTAGTTGATGATTTTTGATGATGATACTTGTTGTTTTTTGAGAATTGATATGAGAATTGATATGAGAAGTGATGATTTATGATAATAGTTGATGATGGTTGAGTTTAGAACAAATTGGAGTTGTCTTGACCCAAGTCACGGTCGTGAAACTCAAGTCACGAGCGTGAAATAGTGGCTGATCAATTAACCTTGCGTAACAGAGAGTTTCACGGCCGTGAAATACAAGTCATGGTCGTGACTTGTGCAGTTTCACTGCACTGACCCCTTTTCGTAAAATGATCATATCTCATTCGTTACTTGCTTGTTTTGGGCTTGTGACCTATCGTTGGAACCGTAAGAGGATAAGATATCATCTCAACTTAGAATTTCTGTATTTGCATATCTAGAACTCTAGTTTTGACAGTTTGAAGTGGACCCTTGTTTTAGTTAATTTCCAAACTTGTTGTTTTGAGATAAGATCTATGTTTCCTATTTAGTATGCCTCTTAAACTTGGTCTAATGCTTATGTATCAAGTATTGATTCATTTTTATCATTGTTAAGTTTATATAATTCCCTATTCTCATGTTTTGTGACGGTTTTTGGTATGTCCCACTTTGAGTCGGTTTTTACAAATGTTACGGTTTGAGCACTATTTTGTTATGTGCTTTGTACTCTCATTCCCTTGGCTACCTCCACGTTCGTAAGACTGGAATGTTTGAACGGGGAGGTATCCTACTGCTTGATTGCATGTGTTAGTGGCCATACGACGACGTTGTTGGGAGGCGAACGCATTGCGTTGATCGACCCGGCCGTCAAATGTTGTGTACTTGCGAGGTGGTGTTATTTGCATGTAGCGTACCGCTTGTTATGAGGCTTGTGCTCTTTTCCGCCTCTTTCGTGAATTATCGACCGAATTTGGGGTACTCGGCGTCTATGATTGACCGAGTCTTGGATGCGAAACGTTTATCGCATGTCTAATCGGAACACGTTATTCCGACAGTCTGGCCAAGTTTAGACTAGGACCGTATTATTATCATCGTCCTACCGGAGGAAATTAGTCCACATATACGAAATATGATCGTGTATGCGTTCAGGGAAATGTTTATGTCGTTGATGCCTTTTAATCATACTTGTCATGTACACGGTGCTAGTGCGTTTCATTTACCGTGAGAGATGTCGTCTTTGTGTCGTTGTGTTTGGATGCGTGATTACATGATTGTTATTCATGATCATTGCATGACTTGGCATGGGTTGTTTGTCGAGTCCATGATTGTTTATTCATGATCATTGCATGACTTGGCATGGGTTGTTTGTCGAGTCTCAATCTTATCAAACTTATACCGCTAACGGTGAGATGTAAGCCCTAGTGAGCGTATTCGGTTGCCTAAAAGTGTCTTCCACGAGTCTATCTATAGCATGATGGTTACGGATTGTACTTCATATGCTCTTATCATTATATATTAAATTGTCTATCTATCCTTATCGTATTTCACATGTATATCTATATATGCATGCTTCTACTTTTGTATTTCCTTTTATGTACGTTTAATGTGATATGGCTGGGAGAACCCGGAGTTACTCCCCACTGACTGTGGCGTTCATGTTTTTCATGGATGAACAGGTTGCTTGATTTGGATGGCTTTCTGCTTATGATATTTTGGGTTCGGGTGTGAGCTAGCGGGCGTTGTCCCTGGAAGATTTACCTCTAGACGTTATTTTAGCTATTTGCTAATCACTTTGACATTGTTAATCTTTTGAGAGACTACGTCTCTTGTTGTAGTATATTTCGTACTTTGGTTTGTAATGTTTGACATACCTCGTATTTTCTATCTTGCATGTATAAAGGTTTTTAAAATACCGTATTTCCGCTAATTAAATCACATGCTTGTATGTTTTTATTTCCGCATTCGCGAGGGTTGTCACAGTTGGTATCTGAGCTTAAACGCTCCCGACGCACACACGTGAACCCTAAACTTAAATTACTTGACCTTGAAATAATAAATGAGAGATGGGTAGAAATTAAGGACTTTACTTGGTAGTCTTTGGTGTACTTGATGTTTGTTAGGTTCTAACTTGTTCGCTTATTGTGTTGAGTGATGTTATGTTTGTTTGTATCTACCGTCTTAGGGTGGATCATTGTGTTACCTAAAAGAAGTATCCTCTACCGAAGATTTGAAGATTGACAAGCCTAATTGAAGTGTATTTCTTCCTCATCTTTGAATTCTCTCGTCCTTAATGTATTATGCTCTCTTCCTTCTATCTAGGTGCTTCTTTCTCTTCCAACTTGTTTGCCTCTTGGAAATTACTCTTGATAGTTCCTCCATCTTACCATTGGTATCCTTACCTTCCTCTTGTAACATTTTTGTGGATGTCATACCCATTTGTTGGTGGTATATTATACTTGGTCGGAAGAACTTTGAATTTTGTGGAATATTAGTGATTGTTAGAATAAATTTGTGATTTGAGGAAAATGGTGTAGATCTTAATTCACCCTATAATGATGATTGGTTGTATCTCTAAGGAAAGGTAGTAAGATAAGTTTGATGATTTTAATGCTTGATGCATGTCATGACTAATGTGTGGATAGTTCATGATATTTGATGGTGTAAGGTTGAATGAGTTGGCTAAGACTTCTTAACCCATTAGCGATTTAATCTTTTGAATTTAGGAGTTTGAATGATGCCTTGAGTTGTAAAATGCTTTAGAGACTAAGTGACTTCTTGTGGATTCTAGTTTATGTGTTAGAGTATAGGCTTGGTGAAAAAGCATTTGGCTATAGTTCATGGATTTAAAGATATGATCTTATCTTATGGTATCGGAGACTCGTTTGGAGTAGTAAGGTTTCGTTGTAAGTTGAACCATATTACTTGAGGATTATGATGTGAGCTATGATGGAAATACCTTGGGACGTTAATGATGATGTTTGACTTGAGGTTGTACTTTGATAATAATGAACGCGTGGGCTATATGAGTTGAAAATGACCGAGTATAAGGGAGTATTTGTTAGTCCTTCAGTTAAATAAACCTTTGAGGTTGTGTTGAATATTTGAGCTAGGAATGTTATTATACTTGAGTTGCAATTCCGCATTTGGGATTCCGTGTGATATGAAAGGATGGATGAATTGGGTTGTAGTCGATTTATCAAATCTAGGTGTACCTTACTCCGATGATTTGTGGTACGAGGGTCCCTTGTAAGAGACCTTTTTTATTGAGATGATTTGCTTTGCTATCGCCCTGAGTTTGAAAAGGGAATTTTGTGGATTAAACCTTAAACCTTTTTCTCGTGTCATTATCCCTTTCCATTTCCTTTCATGCAAGTTCCTACTAAGCCCGATTCCTAGGAAATTGTTTTCTCTTATCTCTTCCTTTGCTTGGCTACCTTCATAGCTATATCTATCCAATATCTAGCTTTTGGCTCTGATGATCACTATTTATATACATATTTTATGCCTCCCTTAGATGCATTTAACTCGATTTACCGTCTTTCCTTGCTTATTTCTATGCTATTTTAGCTAGAATATAGATTCTGCCGCTTTTGTTATGTTTTAATGCAGATTGGATGCATTTGGAGCTTTTTGAGTAGATATGAAGCATGGCAAAGTCGGATCATAGAAGCTTAGGCATGGGAATCGAGAATGAAAGAGAAGAAATGAAGAAAATCGAAGAAACAAGGTTTTTGAAGGGCTGCTCGATCGAGCAGGAGGCCTTGCTCGATCGAGTCGGGCTGAAGGTTGCTTGATATAGCAACATACCCTTGCTTGATCGAGCAACCTTGTTTTTCGACGACTTTTTCCTATTTTCCTAAACTTTAACCTAATTAATTAGATTTTTGTATTATAAAAGGAAAGCTTGTCTTTCATACTTTCATATACTTTCATAGGCTTTTCTAGGCTTTTTAATACTTATAGGATTTAAATCAGAAACCCTAAATTAGTTTACTTTGCCTCCGGATTTTATTCATCAAGATTATTGTCTTAGTTCAAGCTTGTAATCGGTATTCTTAATCTTTCTTTGTTATTCAATTTAATTCCCTTCAAGTTCTTTAATTATTCTTTGTTCATCCTTTCATAATTGTTAATCATGTTTACTTTAATTATTATTCTTGTTGTTTATATCGTTATGAGTAGCTAAATTCCTTTCTAGGGTTGAAAGGGGATCTAGGATTGTTAGAATGGGTAGATTAATTGATTGAATTGCAATTGCATGGTTATCGTTTGATTATCGTTTTAATTCTAGTTGTTTGATTACTGGCCAGGATTAATTAACTAGTCTAGCAAATTAGGATTGACACCGACCGGGTTAAGACTAAGATAGGCTACGATAATTGAATAGAACTCGTTTAATGATAGCGATCGCATGTTAAATTGTAGATCTAAAGGGCATAATTGAATCGACCGATCTTGTGACCTTAGATAACTTTATTGCATGATAGTTGATTTTATCCCTACCCCTGAACAATAATCCTAGTGAACCTGAGACCCTAGACTTTTAATCTCATTGTTTTCAACCTTATTAGTTAGTTATTGCTTATTATTAGTTGTTATTATTATTGTTATTATTTTTATTGTTATTATTTATTGTTATTGTTGATTGCTTTTAGTTTAGAACTCAAATCTCAAACCCCGAATTGTTACTTAAAGACAAACCTAGTTTAACAGATTAGAATACTACCGCCTCCCTGTGGATTCGATACCTTGCTTACCGCTGACTATTAGTTAGTTGTGACTTAGGTTTACTTTGATTAAGGAGATGCGACTTTACCCTTATCAAATTTGGCGCCGTTGCCGGGGAGGCAACAGTTTTCTGTTTGTTTCTACTTAGTTTGTCTTTTTCGTCTCAGGGAACCTAAGTTCCTTGGGACCGTTCTCATCCTTTTCTTTAGTTTTTGTTTATGCCCAGGTGTTCTAGGTCCGTTCTCGTGACCTACGATTCCGAACCAGAGAAGACTCTCCGGTCTAGACGAAACTTTTGGAAGGAAATTCAAGAAGCAGAAGACTTGAGTACGCTTGAAACAGTTTACGCCGAATTCGTCGCAGAAAAACCATCCTTAGAAGAGGATACACCTATTTCTACACCTACTACAACCATGCCTACTCTAGCCAGCCACTCGGAGCCTACCGTTGCATCTATTCCCAAGGGATTTCAACTCCCTACTACGGGTAATAGTACTTTTGAGATTCGTCCATCTTATATCTCTTTGGTGGAGCGAAACATGTTTGGAGGAAGCCCTACTGAGGATCCCGCTAAGCATATGGAGAAATTCACTAATTACTGCTGCTCTATTCCTTTGACGGGTGGGGTGACACAAGATCAGATCAAATTGGTGTTGTTTCCCTTTTCATTACGAGACGGGGCAGAAGATTGGTTGAGTGAGTTAGATATGGCTGCACTTGGCATCACCGATTGGAATTCTTTGGCTCTTGCATTCTACAAAAGATATTTTCCGCCACAGAAAACCAATGTCATTCGAAGCCAAATCACAAGTTTCAAACAAGGTCCCAATGAGAACTTTAATGAGGCATGGGTTCGCTTCAAAAAGCTTGTCAAGTCTGTTCCACATCATGGTTTTGATACTTGGTTCTTATGCAACCAATTTTATAATGGGTTATATGATGATCAGAGGAATTTGTTGGATTCTGCTGCTAATGGGAGATTCCAAAATAACACTACTGATGCCAATGCTTGGAAGTTAATTGATGAGATGGCTACTCACACTGCTGAGTATGGGAATCCTAGAGGTAATGTGAGGAGAGGAGGTACGAATAATGCCATTGTAGCTCAGTTGGAGGCATTAACTGCCAAAATTGCCGAGTTACAAACTTCAAAATCCTTGGAAAATAAACAAACGCTTCATGCCATGGTTCAACAAGAGCCAACATGTGAAAGATGTGGTACTATGGGGCATAATGCAGTGGAATGTATGAGTACGGTTGATCAAGTGCTTGCCTTTCAATCCTTTAAACAAGGTTCACCGTACTCTAACTTTTACAATGAAAGGACAAGAGAGCATCCCAATTTCTCCTACCGAAGTCAGAATGTTCTTAATCCTACCCCACCACCACCTCAGCAACAAGGTTCATCTTATGTGATTCCTCAGAATTGCAATTCCCAAGGTAATTACAATCGTTCCAATCAAGGTGGCCAAAACTTCCAACAACCTCCACCTCCACTACCTCCAAGTAATGATATGGCGGAACTGAAAGCCATGTTACAGCAGAGTCTTATGATCCAACAAAAGCAAGATGCTCAGATCTCACAACTGATAGCTCATAACAAGATGGTTAACACTCAAATTGCCCAATTGGCAATTCAAAATCCACATAAACAACCGGGTAATCTTCCTCCTCAAGGACACCCTCCACATGAACAAGTCAATGCCATCACTTTGAGGAGTGGAACCCATTACAAAGGCCCTGAAATGATAAGGGATGAAACCAATGAAAGCTTGGAAGTTGCTGATCAAAGTTCGAAAAAAGGCGAAAAAGAGGCTGAAAACAAGGTTGCTCGATCGAGCAGCACCCCCTTGCGCGATCGAGCAACCCAGAAAATTTGCCCAAATTCTTCTCGGGAAGTTTCTGAAAGTTACAGTACAACAAAACACGATCGAGCAACCCCTCTGCTCGATCAAGCAACCCCTGATCAGGATGAAAAGCCTTCTAATTCATCTTCCAAAGCCAAAGAAGCCGAGCCCATTGTAATTAAACTTCCTTTTCCTCAACGCCTACATAAATCAAAGCTCGATAAACAGTTTGGGAGGTTTATGGAGGTAGTGAAGAATTTACAAGTGAGTGTACCATTTACCGAGTTGATCACTCAAGTGCCGGCCTATGCAAAGTTTCTAAAGGATATATTGACAAGGAAGCGGTCCTTTAATGAAGTGGACACGGTTGCATTTACTGAGGAATGCAGTGCTGTGTTGCAATCAAGATCACCACCTAAGCTAAAGGATCCAGGGAGTTTTTCTATTCCTTGTAATATAGGTTGCTTAGCAATTGATAAAGCCCTTTGTGATTTAGGGGCTAGTGTTAGTGTTATGCCATTTTCTATATGCAAAAAGTTAAATATAGGTCAACTTACTGTTACAAACATGACCTTACAATTGGCCGACCGTTCTATTAAACACCCTTTAGGGATTTTAGAAGACGTACCGGTTAGAGTAGGGAAGTTTTTCATACCAGTTGACTTTGTCGTCTTAGATATGGCTGAGGACACCCAAATTCCTATCATCTTCGGACGACCATTCCTCCATACTGCAGGGGCGGTTATAGATGTCAAGAATGGGAGACTTACACTAGCAGTGGGGGATGACACTATCACTTTCAACCTAGATAAGGCAATGAAACACCCCCTACTAGAAGAGACATGTCATAGGGTTGATATTGTGGATTTAACTATTGATGACTGTCCCCTCTTGCGTTTGGATAGGGATCCTCTGGAGATCGCCTTAATTTCCAGGAATGCTGAAGCTGGAAGCTCACGAAGAATACTCAAGTCTAGATGGTCGAGACCATTCACAAAAACCAAGGTGAGCAAGTTTGGGTCGGTTACGCTACAAACTGACAAGGGCGGAATGTTCAAAGTCAATGTTTAACGCTTAAAGACCCATTACGATAGAGCATTTATAGGAGTGAGAGAGGTCGTCGACCTTTTCACTCTTGATAAACCACTATGACTTTGAGGTAACACGGTCGTGCGGGACCGCTATAAACCAGCGCTAACCGGGAGGCAACCCGACATTTACTTGTATTCCATTTGTAAATTTTATTTCGATTAGCTTAATTATCGATGTCATAGTTAAATTATATTTAGTTTGGATAGTTAATATAGTTGTGCTTTCTTGAGTGCGGTGAGGGAGCGATCTAACAATTTTATTAAGTGTTTGCAGCTAATACAATTGAAAGTCGCTTTAATAATGAAGAACGAAAAGAAAGAAAGAAGAAAAGAAGAGAAAACAAGTGGAAGACGTGATAATACTGGGTTGCTCGACCGAGCAAACTCACTTGCTCGATCGAGTCGCCCGGTTCGAACCGCTCTGAAGCCTTAAAAAGCAAGTTTTCACCAATTTTTTCTTCATTTATCTTCTTATTTCGTCATTCTTCTTCACTACCTCACCCTTATTCTCTCAGTTACTGGTATTATCTATTCTTGTACTTTCTTTTATTGTATTTTCTTTTAGTTATTTTCCCCATTCCCTTTTGTTAGTTGTGTTCTTTAGGTTGCTGATGTTGGTTAATTGTGTGATGCTGTGCTGTTAGCGTCACAATGAGGACACTGTGACATTTAGGTTTGGGGGAAAGTCTTTATTTATGTTGTGTGTTTAGTTTATTTAAAAAAAAAAATTCATAAAAATTGAAAAACTTACAAAATCCAAAAACATGTTTTCATTTTATTAGGTCGAGTCTTGGTTAATTGAATTACAATGATGATAATTTGCATTGTTTTTGCATTTGAATCCCAAATAAGTTATCCATGTACATTGTTTTGATTTACTATTTTTGAAAACAAAGCTCATAGTACAAGTCTTGACCGTTTTTGACATACCTTATGCTAATTAGATTTGGCAATTTTTGTTGGTAAACCACTTAAAATTCTGAGGTCTTTAGAGCTTCCTAGGCCGGGAACATCAATAAACTGGTCTCATTATTTTTAGGTTTGAGTGTGGTACTCCTTGTGGAATGTGTAACATCAAATTGCATAAGTGTGACATTCGTTTCTTGATACTATACGCGTTCATTTGATAAGTGCATGATGAAAGGTGATTCTTTTTGTTCAAATAAGCCTCACATAGCCAAAAAAGACTTGATTTTATACCCTTATTATTGAGTTCTTTATATTTAGCCATGTTGAACATTTGTAGCCTGTTTCATAACCTATCTAATAGCTACATTCCTAGAACTTGCCTACCTTATCGGGACAGTCGCAGTTGCATGTTTTTCTTATCTACTTGTCTACTATGGTTGGGTCGGGATTTCAAAAAGAATATCATTGGGTGTAGCAAGTATGTTGGCAATTGTGTCATTTATTCCCTTTGTTGAGAAAAGTTGTGAAGCAAAAGAAAAGAAAAAAAAAAGAGAAAAAAATAGATTTGATTTGAAAAAAATGATGAAAAGAAAAAAGAAGAAAAAGACAAAAAGAAAAAAAAAAGAATGAAAAAAAAATATGTTGCTTCATTGATCTATTCAAGGGAAAAGGAAGGGATTATGCTAGAGTCTAATGCATATTTAGAGAGCAATTTCGATCTCTCTTGCGTTGTCAAAGTTTAAGATGATTTCTCTAGTTGGTGTTGGTTTGTGCTAGTCTTGTAGATTTGTTTTGGTAAAGTGTCGCTGCGACTACCGGTCTTAGCCCCACATTTCCATACGTGCCTTGGCACAATCCATTTCTATACCTTCACCCATTAGCTTTCCTTTTTTCCTGATTCATGTGCTTTATAGCGAATGCGTATTTGTTGGGGAAATTACAATCACATTAGAATGCATGCATGTTTCATAAGTTGAGTGAGTGTTTCTATTTCTTTCTATCTTCACAAAACTCACCTTTACATAAACTTATGAGTGCTTGAGTGAATCCGCGAGAATCCGACAAATTGAGCCTTGCAAGATTGAAAGGTATTTGGTTTTTGTCTGTACTACGGTATCATGTAAAATCTTGGATTATGAGCTGCGTTTTCTACTTTCCCGTGCCTTTGAATTTGTTTTATTGGTACAACTTAGTCATTACTTTGTTATAGATTAGGATAGCTTGGGATTTGTATGTGCATTAACATTAGCCTTGAGTCTTTCATTCACCATTTGTATGTTTGTCTTTGTATGTGTAACGTGCTTTGCTTAGGGACAAGCAAAGGATTTGTTTGGGGGAGTTTGATGATCACTATGTAACAACCCGAAAAGTACCCAATTTTTCTAGTAAAAATATTTACTAACACTTTTCAGCAGACTTAAGTTTTTAAAATAGAATTTATTGTTTCGAGTCGTATTTTGAAATTCCGAGTTATTTGGAATTTCT
>JAIUZE010027069.1:0-10145 GCA_022085475.1 Heliosperma pusillum | reverse complement strand
TATTATTTAAGGAAAAACAACCCAAAAGACTAGACACAAATAGACACTATCATGTAGTCATTGTCTACCAATTAAGTGAAGACATTCTTTACCTATTACTTTCTTTTAATTTTGCTTAAAATGTCATTTTAGCAATGAGTTTACTTGGGCAATGGTGCATTTGTGCATATCACTGCTTATTTGAACCAAAAAAAAAAAACTGCTTTATTGTAAATTAAAATAGTTATGATTAAGATTTCGAAAAATAATTGACTTTGCACAATAATCTATATCTATATATATAATAAAAGACAAGGCCTGATAAATTGACCATGTTTCACCATTCTCCTTTCTATAAGCACTAGTTTTAGTCACGTGCAAAAAAATGCACGGGTTGATTCTTAGGTTATCACTTCTGAAAAATGTTGGTTAATACGATAATTATACGTATTTAAAACTTTATTTACATTAGTCTTAAGCAAAGTAATATTTCCCCGTCCGGTTCAATCATTATGTATAATCTATTTTCTTTATATGGTACATTACTCAATTGTTATTATTTTAGTTTAATAATATTTTTTTCTTCTTTTTGTCATTTCATTGATCTTTGTGCCAAAACGAATAGATAACAAACGATTGAAATTCAGGAAGTCATATATAATATTTTTTTATAAACAAAGTAAATAGAAAAATCTCAAAGTATATCTATTTCTCATGTCTTGGTCATTTGTTTACTATTTTCATTTTAGGGTGTGTCATTCGTTTGTTTACCTTTTTATATGAGGAACGTTTTCTATGAGTAATTTGATTTTTCAATATAATTATTGTGGAGTTGTCATTGACTACGTAAAATCACGTATGGTCCCTTATTATTTCGTTGATCTTTGTGCCAAAAGCTTGATCCTTGTGCCAAAAACAATCTTAAACAAATGTTCAGGACGGAATAAGTAAATTTTAACCAAAAAATTTATCATTTAAAACAATTCTCGAAAAATATATTTTCTTAAATTATTGGATCCATGCATCCGTATAAACGTCCATTAATTATAATGGAACACAAATAATTGTATTTTATAATAATTGGGTCGGCCAACCCAAATTATTCAACCCTAATAAGATAAGACAACCCTATTTTTCATCACAAGTGTTCACAATATACAGATTGTACACACACATTCCTAGTCTCCTACCTAACTCCAACTCTTTGACTCTTTCTCCCTCTAATATCATCTCCCTCGTCTCACCTCTATCTGACCTCACCATACAGCTCATTCATCTCACTCATCGTCCCATATTCCTCATTCACTCCATTTTCTAACCTTAATTCATTAGAAAAATATTTTTATGTCCAATATATACGATTTTTTTATCAACAAATTATAGTTTCAAAGAGGATATTTTTTCACATATGAAGATTGTAAATTGCAGATTTGAAATGTATGTAACTTTTCATGTAACCTTTTGTTTTCTTTTTTGCAACTCTTTATTTTTCAGAATATTTTTTTCTAGTTTAAATCTTTTTATTAGTTTGAGATTATGATTTCTACTGATATGTTAAAGCTACATATTTTAATACTTTTTCTGTTGATGGCTTTTTTTTTGTTTGTTCATTTTTAATTTTGAAAATCTCTAATAATTTAAAAATCTTTTTTCTTACTATTTAAAGTCATAAGGCTGTATATTAGAGCTGTTAATTTTTTAGCAAAACACTAACTTTTATACAATACCCAAAAAAATATTTAGTGAGTAATTTTTTTTTTTAAATCTGATTATTGTTTTAGTCTCTAGTTAAATGGTAAATAAGATTTACAAATTCAATACTAAAATGTGAGTACTAATTATTTACAATTAAAATTAATAATCTTATGCAATGGATATTCAATAATTTGTTAAATGGTCAGATTTACTAAAATGTTTTTTTTAAATAGGGGTAGAAAGAAATGAAATTATACAAACTTTAATGAATTGTGTAATCGTTGAAATTGTAGGATTTCAGGGAAAAGAAAATAGAATAGGTTAAATGGAGAGGAGAGAGAGTAATTAATTATAATAGCTTTTGATGTGGGGCCCACTTTACCCTTTTCTTTTCCTAAAATTCAGCAATCAGAATTGCTTTAGTATAAAGTAGATTTTAATCAACAACTTCATCATCATTAATTATTTAAACAGAAAAAAGAAAAAATTGAATAAATATCTAGCATTAATCACTAATTAGAGCATAACAAACCTTAAAATTTGGGTTTTTATTTTAAAGTAAATTATATCACTTTAAAAATAAGTAAATACTAAAAATTAAATTCGGGGGTTTATTGTCAAAGTAAGTTACACGACAAATAAAAACGTCACATCACTCTAAATTTTATGTTGTTTTTTAATGTTCTCCCCTCTTTTGTTATATATCTCGTTATTTTCAATGAATTGGATACATAACAATAGCATAAAAATTAATGTCTTTAACATAATTTATAATACAACCACCTCAAATATTATAATAGCGGCACAAAATTAATATATAATGCTACAAATATAAGATAAAACACCTTATGTAAATACATTGTGATGAGAGCAAAACAAATTAAAGCATAAGAAAAAAAAAGAATGTTAGAGATAGAGAGAGAAAGGGACAGATTAACCTAGGATTCAGCGCCGCCTCAATGACGACGCATAAACATCAAAATAGCTCATCTTCTCAGGTTCATTCTTCAAAAAATCAAAAAAATCACAAAAATAGCTCAATCGTTTCCAAAATAATTGCTGCTACTGATGATACAAATAATAGGATTCGTCTTGGAGAACCGTCTTCTTCTTCAAAAACCAAAAATGTGAATGAAATCGTTGGGGTAGCGCCCTATGATTTAGAGGCTCTTGTTCCGGAGGATAGTAATGATGGATGGAGAATTGCTGGAAAAGGTAACTCTTCTTTGCCTGCTATTGTTGAGGAACCACATGAATTGTTACAATTTACCGTGGATGATGTTAAGGAGGAGCTAGACTTTTGGAAAAACTCTGTTTACTGCATTATATTGGGTGCAAATCCTCCTGTGGATGTTGTCGAAGGCTTTATAAGGCGTATATGGAGTAATTATGGTGTTGATAGGGTGTCCTTTTGTCCTAATTGGGTATTTCTGGTGAGGTTTAACACAGAGGATGCTAAAAATGGTGTGTTAAAACAGGGTCATTTCCTCTTTGATAATAAACCTTTGATTGTTAAGCCTTGGGGTCCTAATATTGATCTAGTAAAATCGGAGGTGAAGGAGGTTTCAGTTTGGGTCAAATTACGCAATCTGCCTTTAAAATTTTGGGGGAAATGTATCCCTAGAATTGCAGGTTTGATTGGGGAGTATGTTAGAAGTGATGGTGCGACCTTGGAGAAAACACGTCTTGGTTTTGCTAGGGTTATGATTATGGTTCCATTTGGCCTTTCTATCCCTGAGTATGTCAAATTCTTGGATGAGGAAGGTCAGATTGTAACAGTTCAGGTGGAATTTGAGTGGAAACCAATTCTTTGTCAGAAATGCAATGGTATTGGACATGATGTGGGAGTGTGTAGGAAGAATCTAGGACAGAGAAAGGTCCAGGAGATAAATAAACAGTGGAGGAGGAAGGATGTTGTTATACCAGCCAGTTCATCTGTACCTAAGGAGAGTTTTAGTTTGGTTCAGGTGACTCCTATGGAAAAACAGGGAGAAGTTCTTCAACAAAGTGCTGTGGTCTCTGCTAAAACACCTGTGAGACCTGTAGTTAGGTTGAGTAGGCAGGAGTTGGTGGATGCAGGACAGAGTACGCAAAAATTTGGGACTTATACTTTTTTGGAAGCTCTGAACAATGCTACGCCTAGAGTTGGTGTTGGTACACATGGTAGTGTCATTCCTCCTGATGGGGGGAATGAATAATTTTGGTTTTTGGAATGTGAGGGGAATGAACAGTCCAGCTAAACAGAATAGTATTAAAAGCTTCTTGCATCATTATAAAGTTGGATTGTTTGGACTCCTTGAGACCAAGGTTAAACCCTTGGCTCTAAATGGTATCAGAAATAACTTGTGTGCTAATTGGTGTATTACAACTAATTCTAATTGGCATAAAGGTGGGAGAATTTGGGTTATTTGGCAGCCTGATAAGTTTAGTGTGTTGGTTATAGAGTATAATGCTCAGTTTATACATCTTAGGGCTACTGATTGTGGAACTGGGGAGACATTTTATATAACCTTTGTTTATGCTTTTAATGGGGTTGAAGAAAGGAAATCTCTGTGGAATAGGTTGGTCTCTTATAAGCAGCTTTATAAGGAACCTTGGATTATTTGTGGTGATTTCAATACTGTTCTGGCTCCTTCTGAAAGGTTAGGGGGTGCTACTAGTGAAGAGGAAATGAGAGATTTTCAGAAGTGTGTGGATGGATGTGAAGTAGTGGATAGTCCTGCTGTTGGATCTTATTTTACTTGGACAAATAAGCAAGAGGCTCTTACAAGGGTCTACAGTAGGTTGGATAGGGTTCTTGTGAATCATGTGTGGAGGACAAAATTTCCTTCCTTGTATGCACATTTCTATGTTGAAGGTGTCTTTGATCATACTCCTTGTGTAGTGCAGCAAAATGAGTATAATCAGATTAAGAGAAGGAGTTTTAAATATTTTAATATGTGGAGTAAGGACCCTGGGTTTAAAGAGTGTGTGGGGCATCATTGGCAGGGGCATTGGTATGGGACTAAGATGTTCACTCTAGTTAAAAAGCTTAAGAGCTTGAAGTTTCCTTTGAAGCAGCTGAATAATGACAGGTTCCATGATGTTGAGAATAATGCTATTAGAACGTTAAAGCTTCTGGAGCATATTCAGACTCAATTGAGAGATGATCCTAGGAATCATATTTTGATTTCACAGGAGATTGATACTGCCAATACTTATAGAGAACTCAAAGCAGCAAGTGAAAGCTTCTTAAGGCAGAAGGCTAAGGATAACTGGGTGGCTGATGGTGATGACAATACTAAATATTTTCATAGAATTATCAATTCTAATCAAATAAGGAGGAATGTGGGGAGGATAAAGAATATTCATGGTATTCTTTGTGAAGATCCTGCTGATGTCCAAGCTGCGTTTCTAGAGTTTTATCATAACCTGCTTGGCACAAAGGAAGTGACTATGAAAGTTAGCTGTTCTGTTGTTCAGCAGGGGCCTCGATGTTTGCCTGAGCATGAACATCTACTCTTGGCTCCTGTGACGAATGAGGAGATTAAACAGGCTATCTTTAGTATTCCTAAGCATAAGGCACCAGGTCCTGATGGTTTCTCTAGTGCCTTCTTCATTGATGCTTGGGACATTGTAGGAGAGAATGTTTGTGATGCTGTGAAGGATTTTTTTTAGAAGGGTAACCTCTTGAAACAAGTTAATCATACTGTCATTACCCTTATTCCTAAATGTGAGATGCCTGAAAATGTCACTCAATTTAGGCCTATTTCTTGTTGTAATGTGATCTATAAATGCATTTCTAAGGTTTTGTGTGATAGATTGGCTCAGATTTTACCACATATTATCAGTACTAGTCAAGGGGGTTTTATTAGGGGAAGGAGTATAGTGGAAAACATTTAAATCTGCCATGATTTGGTTAGAGTTTATAATAGGAGGGCTGTTTCTCCTAGGTTTATGCTTAAAGTGGATCTTAAGAAGGCTTATGATTCGGTTTGTTGGGAGTTTCTGAAGCAAATGTTGCAGTCTCTTCTTATTCCTAATCATTTCATTAATCTTATAATGGAATGTGTCACTAGTGCCTCTTATTCATTATTGCTTAATGGGGATATGTTTGGAATGTTTCAAGGCAAGAAAGGATTAAGACAAGGGGATCCCCTTTCCCCTTTATTGTTCACTATTGCCATGGAGTATTTATCCAGAATTTTGATGTACACAACTGAGCATATGAAGTTCAAGTTTCATCTTATGTATGCTCCTCTTAAGCTTTCACATCTTATGTTTGCGGATGACCTCCTCTTATTCTGTAAAGGAGATGTTGATTCTATTATGACAATGATGAGATCCTTCTCTACCTTTTCTAAAGCTTCTGGACTTCAGATGAATGGTTCAAAGACTAATGCGTACTTTAATGGAGTTCCTGCTTCTGTCAAGGCTGATATTCTGCAAGTATCTGGGGTTAAGGAGGGGAAGTTGCCTTTTAAATATCTTGGTTTGTCCATCACTGCAGGAAGATTGACCAAGAAGGATTGTCAGGTGCTGATTGATAAGATTATGGAAAGAATTAGGAGTTATGGTGCTAGATTTCTCTCTTATGCAGGAAGGCTTGTGCTTGTGAATTCTGTACTAACTTCTATGTATACATATTGGGCTAATATTGTTATAATTCCTAAAGGAGTTATAAGAAAGATTGACTCATTATGCAGGAATTATCTTTGGGATGGAAAAGCTGATTATATGAAGACTCCAATGGTTGGCTGGGAAAAGGTCTGTCTCCCTAAGGCTGAAGGTGGGTTAGGAATAAGGAATGGTATTGTTTGGAACACTGCTGCAATTGGAAAGCTGGTTTGGTGGATATATACTAAGCCTGATAGTCTTTGGATTAAATGGGTTCATCAAGTGTATTTAAAGGGTACCTCTTTCTCTATTTATAATTTTCCTGTTGATGTAAGTATTGGCTGGAAGACTGTTTGCAGAGTTAGAGATGTATTAGCTAGTGGCTATTGTGCTGATCAATGGATAGCTGATGCTAATGGTTACACTGTTAGTAATGGATATGAGTTACTGAGGAACAAAGTTCAGGAAGTGTCTTGGGCAAAGTATATATGGAATGACTGGTGCAGTCCTAAGCATCAGTTTATAGGGTGGCTCATGAAGAGGGAGGCTCTCAAGGTGAAAGCAAAACTGTTTGATATTGGCTTTTGTACTGATGATATTTGTCTACTATGTGGTGCTGCAAGAGAGGATCATAATCACTTGTTCCAAGAATGCTCTTATAGTCTGAAGTTGTTGCAGGGCATGGCTCAGATTTGTCATGTTCAGGTACCTATTACTCAAGTCATGGAATGGGTATATCAATCTCAGATGTCTAGATTACAGAAACATGTTATTGGTTGTGCTTTTATGGCCACTTTCTATGCCATATGGAAGCAAAGAAATCGAGTTAGATTTGAAGCTTGTTTGCAGATGCCGTCTTTGGTGTTGGAAGAAACAAGGAAGATTGTGAGGAGTAGAGTCCAAGCTAAGCTTAATGTGTCTATCCCTAGACGAGAACTTGATTGGCTTAATAGTTTGTTGTTAATGAAACTTTGAAGAATTTGTATTCCTTGTAGTTGGTAGATCAAAATATTCGTATTGTAATATCTGATTTGATTTTAATAGATTCTTACATTTCACCAAAAAAAAAAAATTTAAAGCATAAGGAAATCACGTCCTACAAGGGGGAAAAAATCATTAAAACAAACGTATTAGTTGGTACGGAAAAAAATAGAGTTAGACTGGTCTTACATTACATAGAGACGTTATTTTCCCTTGAAACAATAAGCAAAAAGCGATTATCCACCACCAACCTGTCCATCCAAATCCTAGCCCACCAACCTATCAACTTCTTTCAAGCCTACAATTAACTCGACCATCCCCTCTTAGTGACTGGCCAACCATATGCCCCTCTTGGTCATTGACCAATTGTTCACATCACTTGCACCCTTATCACCGACATGCCCTTTTACACACCGACTTCTACAAACCACTATCAATCAAGCAAAAGCTAAAAAAACCAGAGTCCCTAAATAAAGCTGAAAAATTAAACCATGAGAAAAACGTAAAGAATTGATCGATAGTTTTATAATTCATAAAACTCCGGAATAATAATAACAATTTAGTCTTTATTTTAAGTTGAAACTCGATACATGATCTCAAGCGGTCCCTTGTTTGTTTAAAGTGAAGACAATAAAGAATTGATCGATAGTTTTATATCATGTATTCACTCTATCATCCCGTTCCCCTCTCCCCTCTCATCCCTCTCCTTCTCGAACTTTTATTTGCTCCTCGATCAGATTCTTGCTCTCCATGGAGGGTATGTGACCCATCTTTGATATGCACATGACATAGTAATCCTTAGGATTATGGCTATAAATTTTAGATTTTTAATTTTTTTTTTTTAATTATTATTAATGCGTACTCCGTATTATGAAATTTTCATAGACTTGTAGTCGAGAATGTTATTTTCATTTTTTTTATATTAACACTTATGTAATTGTTTCTTCGTTATTAAAAAATGATCCTTTGATGAGAAAATCACACACCTTTTATATAGGTAAAAAATAAGCAAAAGTACTCACAATCATTTACATTTATTTACAAGGACAACATTTGATTAGGAAAGCAATGAGCCATGGTGTAGTATTGATAGTATTGATCGTACTAGTGAGTCCTTGGTTTAAGTGAGTGCCGAGATCGACTGTCCGATAGTGAGTCAGCTACTGAGCACATGCTCCGCGTTCATAACCTTCGGCACACCGGACACGTTACCGGGCTTGCCATGCTGTGATGCAAATCATGCAATGGTAGGCCTTTGTGATTTAGGTGATTCAATAGAAAACAGGGAGTCCATATGTATGTAAGTGTAATGGGACTCATTGATGCCTATGATCCTAATTCTACTGATATTGACGCTCTAATTTAAGACACAAGAGTTTGGTGACCGTATGCAAGCACTAGTTGAAACGTTTGAGGCTAAATTGCGCGAATTAAGATTCTCGCCATTTTTTTTCTCTATTACATAGAGACTTTATTTTCTCTTGAAAAAATAATCAAAAGCGATTATCCACCACCAACCTGTCCATCCAAATCCTAGCCCACCAACCTATCAACTTCTTTCAAACCCACAATTAACTCGATCATCCCCTCCTAGTGACTGGCCAACCATATGCTCCTCTTGGTCATTGACCAATTGCTCATCATCACTTGCACCCTTATCACCGACATGCCTTTTACACCCGACTTCTACACAACCACTGTCAATCAAAGCAAATCTTAAAAAAACCAGTCCCTAAATAAAGCGGAAATTAACCATAGAAAACGTAGAAGAATTGATCGATAGTTTCTATTATAAAACTTGAATAATAATCAAATTAGTATCATTAAGTGAAGATACTTGATAAATTTGTTTAATAGTTTTGTACGTAGGTTTTAGGGAATTGGGTTTAGTGTTTTTTGTAAGCAAAGAGTATACAAATTAAAAGTGTACATGAATACATATATACATACATAAATACATTATGTTATATATTGTTAATATTAATAGTGATATTCTCAAATTTATACAACGACGGTCACAACCGGAAATAACGTCATTGGCATACTCTTTTTAGGGATGAAGCGAATCACCTTAAATCCAACTATGGCTACAATCTCAAGGAATAACGTGTCTCTAACGGATGTACTAGAACGATACACTAGAATACTTTTTTAATAACCCTTGTTCATGAGTATTATTCAAGATCCTAAAGTATTCGAGTTAATTATTATCGACACAATAATTTCTACTTTTGTATTTCTTAAAATCAAGTTTACAATTTTTTGTATTGAAATATTTTTAACAATGATAAATTTAGATACTGAATAGTTAGGATAAATAAATTTAGTGATTTGTTCATACTCACGATTATACATTTTTTATTTCCTCCGTACTTTTTTGGTTGAGTACACTTTCCTTCCTTTTATGTGTGTGAATGATAAAATTGCAATCTGTGATTGAGAAAACATGAGAAAGATATAGAAAGTATTTTTTTGAAATTTGATTATTTAACATATTAAATAAAAAGTATACACACTACTATATTATTAAAATATAAAACGATTGATTTTTTTCACAATTATGCTAGGTAATAAACAAATTATAGAAAAAACTCACAAATTTTATTTAGCTAAAAAATACTTTAAAAAATATAACTTATCGCATGTCAATATAATACCAAAATATTATTATTCTATGAGTATATATAGATGCAAGTTGTTCACTAATCTTCATAATTCTCTTCAATTTGTTATCTAATAAAATATAAATTCCGCCATCACAAACAAAGAAAACTTGGTTGGGATTAATCACACATATGAATGAAATCATGCATATAATAAACTTATTTAAGATGTTTGTAATTGCACAACTTATGTTGACGTTATTTTTATCCTCCTTGTTTATATGCAACCAT
>JAIUZE010027068.1:0-13490 GCA_022085475.1 Heliosperma pusillum | reverse complement strand
AAACTCGCGGAAATTCCAAATACGAACTCGGAAATTCTAAATTCGACTCGGAACATAAAATTCTATATTAAAACTTAAATTTGCTGAAAAGTATCCGTAAAATATTTTCACTAGAAAAATAGGGTACATTTCCGGGTGTTACAGAGATATATTGTTTAGATTAGATTATATTGATTATCTTAAGTTAGGTTATTGTTGCTATAATAGACTTAGGGAAAATTGATATAAATGATAGAATTGTTGTTAAATATCACATAAATTGGGAAAAGGTGTTGCAGATTATAGTTTAATGATTATTATGATAGAATTTAGGATAATTTGACCTAGATTATAGTTATTGACCTTGTTAGTGTAAGAATTGGGGGAAATAGTTGTAGTTAGTGGTAATTAGTAGAAATTAGTAGGAATTGGTAGTAATTACTAATTAGTAGTAATTTGTATTATTGTGTTATTGTAGGTGGTGACTTTTTAGAGGAGGACTTCCAGCTTTTTTGCCTGAGATTTTTGTCATTACTATTGCTAAAGGTAGGTTAATCCTACTCGATTTATGTGTATATGATTAGTTGATGTGAATTATGATATGATTGTGACATGTTGACTTGAAGTTGGGTGATGGATTGTGATTGTTATATTGGTGTTTCAAGGTGTATATTATATGGAGCGGTTGCGAGATACCGGCTCTATAGACTCTATAGGTCGCTCCTCATGGTTCCGTCATGAAGGAGATTATGCACGTGGTGATCACATGGGTCTGGGGGTGACCTGATGCGGGGTAGGGCTCATTGTGTCTATGGTGTGCCCTGGACATGGCAGTGTGCTTGTTTATGGCACCGCGATTGGTGGTATAGTGTGCTTCTTAACGACACCATGGTGCGCTACTTGATGGCACCGCATATGTGTGATGATGATATTGCGATTGCATATGAATTGATTATGTACATGTAAATTGTCCGTTGTGTTTGTTTTATCTACCGTGACCCATACGATATTTACGGCGTATGGATATGATGGATTATGCTCTGGGTTGGCGATGGATCACATAGTAGTTGGGATTACTCGGTCGAACCTTAGTTTGTTTTTGGATTTGGTTGTATCTTGATACTTGAGTTGTACTTTCTTTTGGGATTTGTAAACCTTTGGTTGAATTTTATTTTAATAATGCTAAACTTGTGTTGAGACTCAATTTGGTACATCGTATCTCGGGAAAACGGGGCGTAACCCCTACCCTTGCTCCGGAAGGTTCAATAACCCTCCTTCTTTCGTGTACATTCTACCCCGGGGAAACGGGGCACAAGTGGTTACCGATACATTTATAATAAATAATCCCCCTTCTTTCGTGTTTTGATTCGGAGGCGTCACATTCATTTGCGGCCAAAGATCATGCGTTGAATTTAGGCTTAGGGAGGGTGAATTGGTTAGAGATGAGGTGTTTATAGCATCAGGGGAGTCGGTAACATGTGGTAGAGTTTATAAGAGTGTACCAATGGTGGTGGGAGGTTTTAACTTTTCTATAAACTTGTTTAAATTTCCTTTGTGTGGCTTTGAATAATAGTCGAGATGGATTGATCATCAAAACACAAAGCTTTGATTGATTGTAGTCTTAAGAAGGTGTCTCTTTGGGGACCTAGAGGGGTTGGAGTGTCTTATATGAGTGTGGTTGTGAAACAAGGGTTAAGCTCATAGCCGCGATAACTCTCAATTCCCTCATAAGGATGGGATGTACCTTGATCTTGTGTCATGTGTGAGACATGAGGGTAAAGAACTCAAGGCGGGTGATGTACCGATTGTGGAGAAGTATGACGATGTCTTTCCGGAGGATATTTCGGGATTACCTCCCAAGCAGGATGTGGACTTCGGGATGGAGTTGAAGCCGGGAACAGAGCCTATCTTTAACGCATCGTACCGTATGGGCCGAAAGAACTCGAAGAGTTGAAGAAACAACTTGTCGATCTACTTGAGAAGGGTTATGTTAAACCTAGTGTATCCGCTTGGGGTGCACCAGTGTTATTTGTGAAGAAGAAAGACGGAAGTATGAGGTTATGCATTGATTACCGGGAATCGAATAGAGTGACGGTGAAGAATAAGTATCCCTTGTCGAGGATTGATGATATTTTCGACCAATTGAATGGAAGATAGACTTGTGATCCAGTTACCATCAATTAAGGATTTGAGATGAGGACATTTCAAAGACCGCTTTTTGGACTCGGTATGGGCATTATGAGTTCGTTGCGATGCTTTTTGGTTTGAAGTTTTAATGCTATATAAGAAATCAAAGACTTAATTATTGGAATCTGACGACGAAGGATAATCTTCATGAAGTTCGCTATAAATTAGATCGTATATCGGCATTTCATTGTCAATAGAGGCATTATTGCCTTTGTTTTCTATGATAGAGGCACAGTGGTGAGATTGTGATATGTCCTGAAATAACTTAACAGAAGATGATCAACATTGGTGACAACCCATAGATAAGGGCCTTGTTTTCTAGCCTCCGAATATTATTCAAGCTGACTTTCTAAGGTCTAACCTTTCGCCCCTAAGTACTGGATTTGTTCTTTGATGACATTTCAAAACAAGTTTGTTTCGCCCCAGCAGCGCGCACCAACCTCTTAAAAAAAGGGTTTGAACTATTTTCTTGCCCGAAGAAAACTTTCACGGGATGTGGCTTCGTAAACTTGATACAATTGAAGCCTTGAAAACTCTGCATGTTTGTCGGCACAGGGTGGACTCCTTTAACCGCAGTGAAACCGCAGCCACGAAGCATTACCTTCATCCCTGAAAAATCTTTCATTGCACCATATCCATTTTCATAACGAACCGGGAGATTTCTCACAATGAAAATAAAAGGATAGATATAACAAGAACGTGATTGTGGTTTCGGTATACAAGGCATATATAATTTAGAGAGGGAATGAAAGACTAAATCTTGATAAATTGAATGAAAGAATAAATGTTTGATATCCAACTCAAACATTATGAAGACATATTTATAATACAAATTGAATAGTATAAGGCATACATATGCTACAATCAGTTACATACTTCTTTATTATAGTTTTGATAAATGAATAGTATAAGGCAATACTATTAAAGTTCTATTCTTTTTTGCATGCATTAGTCAAATTGATCAGAGCAAGCAAATTATATAAGTTTTGAAAATATAACAATGGTTTCTTCTAAACCCGTAAAAAATTATTAATACCGGTCTTTAGAAAGCCGTTGTTTTCATTATTTTAATGAACACCATTGACAAAATATGATACCAGATGTAAAAAGACCGTTGACATAAATAATTTACAACTGTTTTTGTCATAACCGTTGAAGATATTAGACAATGATTGTACTAAGAACTGTTGTTACATTTATACAATAACGAGTTGAACTGGTTACTGTTTAATTCACTTTCGCACTCAAGGTTTGCGCCAATATTTGGGGAACATCTTTATTTTCATCGTTATTATGTGCAGTTAACCGTTGATATTTTGCGTTGTTAATGCCCATATTTGGCGTAGTGTTTCCTAGGAAGGTTTTTCACGAAGTAGCACTATAAGCGCATTTACACGTTATAGTCATGAAGATCATGACTGTTGAGATGGAAATTGTTTTTACATGTCATTTATTAAGGAGAAACCTTATCACTATTGCGAAAGTATCACCTGAAATGAAGATGAAGAGTTATCATGAATGACTACAACCAAATTACGGGTTCTAAAGAAATATGAAGATTTATTTTATTAAGGAATTCTACTAACTGAAGATATCAAGTTTATCAATTACGATGGATTCTATTCAACAATCGAGAAGTTACGTCAAATCATGATTCATTTCACATTATATAAAGTCATGTAATCATCAGGGGGAGTAGACACACGTTGTATTCTTTTTCCTTATCTATGATTTTGTCCCACTGGTTTTCCATAAAAGAGGTTTTAACGAGGCAGCTTGTTGTGCGTGTTTGAAGATTAATGTACTCTTTTCCTTTCTAGTATTCTTCCCATAGGATTTTTTTCTAGTAAGCTTTTTAAAGAGCTATGTTCTTCAGTAATGGATATCCAAGGGGGTGTTATGAAATATTATTATATGGATGTCTATATCTTATAAGATTCTAGAGTATATTATCTTATGGAAACTCTAACCCACTATATGTGTATATACACCCCTCATAATGGAATAATAGTACGGATCTTTCTCCCTTACTTTATCTCTATCTTCTCTCTAAAATTATCTCTCCCTTTATTCCATAACAGAAACTTAGAAATTTTCTTGCTCAAATCATTTAACATACTCCCTCCAATCCACACCAAAGGTAACACTTGCTTCTTGACACTATTTATGGTCGTAGTGAATCTTTGATATTATTCTTAATCTATAAGACAAAATATAGTCATGTGAGATCTTGTTTGATTTATTGTCACAAACGCTATAAGAATATCAAAATTTTATGATTTTTAATAATTTGTAAAAAACGATATTCACCTTGCAAAAGGTGCCTCGACAAGTGTGATAAAGCAACTGTTACCTTTGGTGTGATGAGAGGGAGTATAAACTAGTGTAGATCCTGTGCAAATGGACGTTTTTTTAGACAATAACGTATAAATACGTTAAATATTGTAGTTTGGTAGCATGCTTAAACGGTATAAGAGGAAAAAAAATTTCATTACAAATAAGATTGACGTGTAAGCAGAACCTTATCATATAAATTTATTAATTATTAGAATTAGTATTGTTATACTATTATATTGACCAAAAATTAACCTTAAATAATGACTTAATCAATATATATATATAAAAGAGGCTTTTTTCGAGCAATTCTATTGGTCAACATCATCTTTTTCAATTTTTGGAAAGTATATTTTAAGATCTTCCAAGATTACGAAAAAGATACTATGTAATATTTTTAATATCACAACTATTATTTACGTAAGAAAAAATTGATTATCAATCTAACAAAAAAAATATAGTGCAAAACATTTCGAAACTTATATATTTGGATTCTTAACGAAAAATGCTTTCATTAGAGTATGAATTTTGTATTTTTTACTACCATATCATTTATAAGATCATATAACTATAACCTAAGTATATGAAAATTAAATAAATGATTTAATATATTTTTTATTATTCTAATATTGGTATAATGGTTTAGTAGTATTCAAGAAATAATTAATTTATAGAAAAATATGATGTAGTACTTAGTATGTTATTTGTCCCACATTGAAAAATAAAGTAGGCGTGGGTGGTGAATTACTACATATAAAAAGTAGAAATGTGCCACATTGAAAAATTATCATAAGGTGGAGTGATCATATATATGATCATCTTTTTTATATTGTAAATAAAAGACTTTTAAAATATAATAAGTGACCTTTAAAATACTTTTTTATTATTCTAATATAGAAAAAGATAGTGTACTATTTAGTTTCTTATTAGTTCCACATTGAAGAATTATATATGTATGGTTAATATATTACATATAAATAGTAAATTGTCCCACATCAAAAAATTACTATAACATATGGTGATTAAATTCTATGATTATAAATAGTAGTCATCCTTGAACATAGGTATAAACTCACAATTTTTTAAGTCTCTTAAGTATTCTGTTGAAAAGTTCTAAAAATTTGTATTATAATTGTCACAATAGTGAAATTTACATTATTAAAAATTAATTTAGAAAAGTATCATAAATAATAATTTTGATGATAAACTACTTAATGTGTTATTAGTCCCACATTGAAAAATAATGTATTTGTGATAAATATATATACTAAGTGTAAATTGTAAAATTATCCTATGTCGGAAAATATCATAAGGTGGAGTGATCAAAAATATGATTATAAATTGGAGTCATTTTAGACTCTTAAGTATTGTCTTAATGAACTCTTAAAAGTTTGTATTAAAAGTTTGTATTTTATCTCCACAATAATGAAATTTAAAACATCAAACTTAATTTAGGAAATTTAGGAAAGTACTCCCTCCTATCCAATCCAAGGTACCCGTTGGCCTGGACACAAGTTTTAAGAAAATGCACCTAATAATGTTAAAAAGACTAATACGCCCTTACTTTTTGTGAGTATAAAGTGAATGAGTGTTGATTGTATATTGTAAATAAAATATTATAATGAGGGTAATGTGGTCCACTTTTTGTTATTTTTTGCCAATAAAGGAAATGGGTACATTGGATTGGATTGTCTTAAAATGGAAAGTGGGTACATTGGATTGGATATGAGGGAGTATCATATAAGTAATAATTTTGACGGTGTACTATTTAATAAGTTATTTTTCCCACATTGAAATATAATACAAGTATGATAAATATGCTACGTATAAATAGTATAATTGTCTCACATCGTAAAACTATCATAAGGTGGGGTGATCCTATAATTATAAATAGGAGTCATCATTAGAACTTATCATATCAACACGTGAGTCTCTTAGATATTGTCTTAGAGAGCTCTTAAAAGTTTGTATCCACATTAGTGAAACCTACATTATCAAAAATGAATTTAGGAAGGTATCATAAAAAAATAAAGTGAAAAATCTTTTATTAATCTCAATATACATTTCCTATATTATGTTCAAGTGATGTTTATAATTTTTATATAAAACCTTTTACATTTCATTTCACAAAAAAAATATTGTGAAAATGAGTCATCTTTCAAATTTAGATATTCACCCAAAATCTTTTGAATCTCTTAACTATTATCTTACAGAACTCTTAAAAGTTTGTATTATTATCTCCGCCTTAATGAAATTTACATTATCAAAATTAATTTAGGAAAATATCATAAATAAAAATTTAAGAAAGTATCATAAATAGTAATTTTAATGGTGTACAATTAAATATGTTATTTGTCTCACATTGAAAAATAATGTAAGTGTGGTGAATATAATATGTATAAATAGAGAAATTCTCCCATCGGAGAAATATCATAAGCTGGAGTGATCATGCCATTATACATAAGAGTCGTCCTTGGACTTAGATACCAATCCAAAATCGTTTAAGTCTCTCAAATATTGTTTTAGAGAACTCTTAAAATTTTGAATTAATTATGAAAATAATCTAATTATAAGATTCGTAGTAAAAAGAATTTTATCATTATAGTATATAATCTCATATTGTTTGCACATACTTGGTGTAATTCTTAGTATATTATATATCCCATCTTGAAAAATAATGTAAGTGTGATGAAGATACTAATACCTATAAATAGTAGAATTGCCCCATATCGGACAATTACCATAAGGTAGGGTGATCAACCCAAAATCATTTGATTCTCTTAAGCATTGTCTTAGAGAGCTTAATTCTTAGGTACCTTGGATAATTTTTCGAGTCATATAGATCAAATATAAGTTGATTCCTGGCAAGGTTGGTAAAATATGTTTAAAATAGAAGTTGAATCAATATATTAATATTATTTTCTTAAACATTACGGAGTATATTTTATTATATTCTTAAAATTTCAGGAGTTTATTTTTACAAGTTAATTGTTATAGGAAAATTATGAAAATGCCATTAACGTAGACCCGTGCATCGCACGGGCATGAAATCTAGTTATACAATAGAATTAAAGAATTTGTAAAATTTTCTAAGCAACATATAGTATCTTTGTATCAAAAGACAGAAAAATATAATTGTGAAAAAGATTGTGCAAAATATTTTTTACATATCATACAATTTTACTAATCCAATTTCAATGTTTAACAAAATCAAAATACCCAATAATGTGGTTTACATATTGAAATGTAGTAGTATCTCATATTTATGTTATATAATTAATATGACATAATGTGAGGATTGCGGACCAATTATAGAGCATTTCACTTAGGCGGGGAAAATTTTAGAACCTCCTATTCTTTTAGTATATATAAGGGGAAAGTATAAGGGGGATTGGCCAGAATGTTGGCCTTAACATATATTTTTATATTCCACAATTTTTTATGTGTCAATTTTTGTAGAGATATACTCCTTCTGATCCATATCAATGGTAACATGGTGGAAAATGAAGTATTTAAGAAAAGGTGGAAAAAAGAGGGGTAAAAAGGGAAAAAGTAGGTGAGCCATGTTATTGTGGGTTTAATTGTGGGTTGATAGGTTGTCCATGTAATGACATTTTGTATAAATATCAAATGAGAATAAGGATAACATAGTAATGTTGTGGCCTAAGTAAGATATGTTACCATTGGTGTGGATCGTCCGTTTATGGTAAGTGTTATCATTGGTCTGGATCAGAGGGAGTATATTCTACCAAATATTAGTGAAGATTCTAGAAATATATTAGTCTTGACCGATCTTTCCAGTGAAGACATCCAATAGATGGTTCCTATGTGTTACCCTATTTTTTTCGCTTTTTATTTAGAAACTAGTTTCGTTACCCGTGATATTCACGGAACTTCCATGGTGTTTTTTTCGAAATACCAACTCGTTAATTGATGTGAACAGGTTTTTAGAGGAAGTGGAATAGCTACAAAGCTTTTTATAGGACAAAGAGTATTAAAACCCTTAATTAGAGACCACTTCAACATGTGTTAGGTGGTGTGAACATGATTGTCTAGGAGGGGATTCGAAAAGGTTCTTAGAACCGGCGCCAATTACATTAAATAAAGGACCTCAAAATTCATGGTTTTTATTAATATCTTATAAAAAAAATGATTTCTTATATTTTCATGGGCTCATTTCGGCATTTAACCTATTGACGACCTTGTTTTTGTCTGAAAATATAAAGTTGCCGATGCGACACTTAATGTTAGCATTTTTTTAGTATTGTAATGTATAAATAGATTGTGAGTATCAAAATAAATAGATATTGTATAGATTGTAAGAAATCAATAATAAATATCAAAATCGATAGAATGCAAACTTTTTTATAGTAGAAACCCCATAACAAAAATTAATAAATATTTTAACTTAAAATTAAACTATGGAATTTTTATTTTGTAGAAAGGACTTCAAAGCTCTACACCTCAACCAAACTACTACTACCTCATAAGGTAGCGATAACATATTCCGTAATCTTTACTTTTGACAACATATTGAAAAGTAAATATCAAACGTCAAAATCATCTGATTACCACTTACATTCAGTAAATATCAACCATTATACGTGGTTGCTGACTTGTTGCTAGCACATGTCTTAATTTGGCGCGTAAGATTTTGGGTTCATAATTAAATGTCACCCGCATTAAAAAATACGTAATTCAATAGTAGAATATATAATCTAATTTTCTCAATTCGTACAATATACTTAAAATTCAACGGTAAACCTAAAATAATTTAACTCGCACACGCTTATAACATCATAATAGTTTAAAATCAGTAGAGAAACAATATGTAATATGTTATCATCTTACTAAACCACCCATGAAATCCACATGACTTATATTAGGGATCGGTCTCAACCAAATAACCAATAGTTTAATCTAACGATAGATGTATTACATATTTCATACACATTTTTTCTCCTAAATCCTTCAAACCCAAGAAAATAAACCCATTCTATTTTCTTCTTTCTTCTTAACCCTTCGTATTCCTTAAAATTAAGGACTAATTTTGTTAACAAAGTCCATGACTTCATGATAGTAGCTTGGTTGCTTGACTTTTGTTCATGTTTATTTCTCTGCAATATACAATAACCAAAATTCAAGATTTCTTAGTCATGCATTTTTATTAAATGAATTTAGCTTGCATTTCAGAGTTAACATAAGTCAGATTAAACATAAATACTCTACTAAATAAACGTATAACACACACATGTAATATGTATAGATATGTATTCAGACTAAAAATTTATCTGATTGTCTCAATGACTCCAAAGATAAAGAAGAGTAATTTTCATGTAAAGCCACTTTACGCAAACCTTACTTATTCCATGTAAAAGCAAAGTTTGTTGGTTAATTAAACCGTCTTACAAATCTAGTGTAAGGCCGCCTTAAATTTGTAGATAAATAAGCCCATCGACAATAAATTAATCCTTCATTTTGATATTAAAGGCTACTTACAAACTCTAGGCGTTAAGTATTATTTTAAAAATTAAACTACTGCGGTAAGAAACTAAGAGTGGCATATTTGTTGTGCATACCTGACATATTATATTGGATTGTGAGGTAGTCCTGAAAAACAACAAAACTAAGATTAGAAAAATATCGAATCAAATAGGGGCATAATATAAATGACTAAACTAAATTAGCTGAATAAAATAAAAAATGTTTATAAATTAGATGGATGGTGGATGTTTTATAACCTTGGGTTAAAATACCTTTTTTGTTGATACCATAAGATATTTCGTGCTAATGATAAAGAAGTTGTGTCTATGATGAATTTATAGACATTGTGTATTAAGAATGACTAAGAAGCTAAGTAGACACATCATTAATTTTGGTTGGTCAAATTAACACATTATTTGTTGAGTGTCGTTTTAGTTACCACGAATAATAATTTTGGGAGAAACTCTTTGTATACCATATTTAATGAATAGTAGTATAGTATTACTCCATGGTAAATTAGTTAACTAAGCCATTAGTATAGCAATTATTGAAAGTCCATAGACCTTAATTAGACTCCTCTAATTATTTACTAAATTACTTTTTAATTTAGTTTATAATGATCTATGTAACATGCATGCAAATATAAAGACATTTCTATAAGAGAAGAAATGTCCTCACATTGGTATGGAAAATACAAGGGCACAACAAGAACTCCTTCTTGTTGATCTTGAGCTAAAAATATGGTTGAACACAAATAATCTCCAAGGTAGAAGATCTCCTCTTAGTTGCACCAAGATGAACCAAACAATCTACCCTTATTATTAACTAGATAATAAGATAGAGAATATACTACTAATATTAGACTATATTACTACACTAGTAATACTTAGGAAATATTAGTATATGAGAGTTGTAGTGAGAAGATGAGTTTTGAGAGATGAATGATAAAATAAGTAAGAATGAAGAAGTGAATAAATTGAACAACAATTGCACAATTTATAGCCATAATGGCTGGTTCATTCATCACCCAAGAGTGATATTTTTCTTCTTATTTTATTGCCATGTAAGGTGGTAATGTGTTGTAGTAAATAAAATGATATCATGTTTGCTATTCATGTCATAAGCATATGTTGCTTATGAGTATAAATAAGAACAACCATCATCATCATTTGACTTCACCACAACCGGCCATGTGAGCCTCAATTTGATCCATTTTGATTTTTGATATTTGTCCCACAAATACTTATTAATCATATGCTTAATTATCTTGTATAATTAAGTGTTAATTTGATCATATAACAATTATATGACACAAATAAAGGAATAATATGTACTTAACATTTTAAGTAATATTTTACCATTATATCAATATATAATGGGTCCCACAATGCTTAGTTAATTTATTTTACAACTCCTTGTAAATATAATTAACTAATTACCTCTATCTCAAAACCTCAACTACTTTAGTAATTTAACGATTAATTACTAAGTTAAATCTTATTTAATCGTATTAAAATAAGATATAAATTTATTAGTCAATTATCGCATAATTGAAAAATAAGCTTAATCGAATTTGAGTTCTTAACTCATTTTCTAATAATTAACTCTCATACATATCGAATATATGTAATGTACTAATTAACTGTATCGTATACAAATAATTAGTTACTATTTGGATTTCATCCTTTAGGTGTGACCGAAAGGGATCAGTTGATCACCGCCGTCATACGACAATAACGTCCAACTCTAGTCAGCCAACCGTTATTGATTTACGTTAATCAACTGACTAATCATATATATAGTCAATAAATATCCCAATTATATTCCTTAATAAGATTCATTATGTGGCGCACTATTGTGGAGGACACCTACTCCAACCATCTCCCACTTGTCTGACACAAGTGTGCGTCACCGATTCTCTTGTCTCTTTATCACATCTCCCACTCAACGCAAGGTGTCTTCCAGGTCGCACTTGCGATTGACAATATCTAGAGTGGTTTTTCTCGATAGGGAGAGTAACTGTCTGACCGGAAAATCTACCATAGATCTCTTTCCGAGCGTGGCCACGCATTTACAGTAACTTCTCCTCGAGTGGCCTAAAGATGTTTTTACCCAACGTGGGTGGACAATTCCTGTTGATCCATCTACTCTTTATGATGCAGATCACCATGATCCAGAAGAAGTCCATCGGCCTCCTTTTACGGCACGACCTAGAACATCAACCAAAACCAATCGGAAACTGCACCGACTCAGATAGACGGTCGTCAGTCAAAAGAATCGACTTATAGGAATAAGATAGAAGACCCTGCCACGACCATGCATCAAATAATTGATTTAAGGGTCTCTACAATGTCACTGTCCGACAGAGAGTCATACAGTCTGTCTATGTAAACGACCAGTCATCTCCATGACCCCATGGTGCTGAACCAACCCTCGATCGACTTACAATCTAGTCATTTCGAGACGTCACCTCATTTGAGTGGACTAGGGACAACAATACTAGTTCGTTCCTATTCACTTGAATAGGGTCCAACAATCTTATTCGGAATATAAAAAAGTATTAAATAAAATTTAGTCAAACTAAATAAAAGAGTTTTAAAATAAAACTGAACACTGCATGCATTATTCACATATGAATAATTAATATACAACAGTCAATTATTACAATTACATAATCTAAAGGAATTCTGGCACGTCTCAATCCCATTGTGACGACTATGATCATGCGTAGCCTTTGATAAGGCTTGGTTAAAGGATAAGCATGTTGTCATACTTGTCCCAACCTTACAAATGTCAATTTCCTTTCTGTCCACGTAATCTCTAATTACATGATATTTCCTAAGTACATGTCTAGACTTGTTACTAGACTTGGGCTCTTTTGCCTGAAAAATAGCCCCACTGTTATCAAAATAAATTGTGATAGGATCTTTGGCAGTAGGGACTACTGATAGTCCTTCCAAAAATTGCCGAATCCACACAGCTTCCTTTGCAGCTTCAGACGCTGCAAGGTACTCTGCTTCTGTTGTAGAATCCGCTGTAACGCTTTGCTTGAAACTCTTCCAGCAAACGGCTCCTCCATTCATCATATAAACGTAGCCGGATTGGGATTTCATATCATCCCTATCTGTTTGGAAACTGGCATCTGTGTAACCCTTTACACGTAACTCAGTCTCGCCTCCAAACACTAAGAATGAATCCTTACTTCTTAAGTACTAAGGATTTTTTTTATCGGCTATGCAGTTACTCATCACCTGGATTTTGCTTGGTAACGACTTGTCATATGCTCAAATCAAATGCAACGTCGGGACGATGCACATCATAGCATACATGATTGATCACAACAGCTGATGCGTAGAGGGATCAATTTCATGCGTTCAATCTTCCTTGGGTTTCGTAGGCACTCTGACTTGCTCAAATGATCCACTTTCCCATAGGACATAAAGCCTCTCTTAGAGTCCCTTTCAGTTGAAACCGATCAAGGATCTTATCAATATAAGTCTCTTGAC
>JAIUZE010027066.1:0-16316 GCA_022085475.1 Heliosperma pusillum | reverse complement strand
CCCGGCCGTCAAATGTTGTGTACTTGCGAGGTGGTTTTATTTGCATGTAGCGTACCGCTTGTTATGAGGCTTGTGCTCTTTTCCGCCTCTTTCGTGAAGGTTGACCGAATTTGGGGTACTCGACGTCTTTGTATGATCGAGTCTTGGATGTGGAACGTCTTACCACATGTCGAATCGGGGAAATGTCTTATCCCGAGAGTCTGACCAGATTTAGACTAGGACCGTATTATTATCGTCGTCCTACTAGGAGGAAATTAGTCTACATATACGAAATGAATTGAATCGTGTATGCGTTCAGGGTATATGTCTTATCTCGTGGATGCCTTTTAATCATACTTGCCATGTACACGGTGCTAGTGCGTTTCATTTACCGTGAGAGAGGTCGTCATTGTATTGTTATGTGTGGATGGATGATTACATGATTGATTATTCATGGTCATACCATGACTTGGCATGGTTTGGTTGTCGAGTCTCAATCTTATCAAACTTATACCGCTAACGGTGAGATGCAAGCCCTAGTGAGCGTATTCGGTTGCCTAAGAGTGTCTTCCCCGAGTCTATCTATAGCATGATGGTTACGGATTGTACTTCATATGCTCTTATCATTATATATTGAATTGCCTATCTATCCTTATCGTATTTCACATGTATATCGATATATGCATGCTTCTACTTTTGTATTTCCTTTTATGTACGTTTAATGTGATATGGCTGGGAGAACCCGGAGTTACTCCCCACTGACTGTGGCGTTCATGTTTTTCATGGATGAACAGGTTGCTTGATTGGATGGCATTTTGCTTGATATTTTGGGTTCGGGTGTGAGCTAGCGGGCGTTAGCCCTGGATGAAACATCTCTAGACGTTTATTAGCTAGTTTGCTAATCACTTTGATATTGATAACATTTTGAGAGACTTCGTCTCTTTGTAGTATATTCTATTTTGTTTGTAATTGTTTGACATTCCACGTATTTCTATCTTGCATGTAAAAAATTTCAAAAACATCGTATTTTCCGCTATATAAATCACTTGCTTGTTATGTTTTATTTCCGCATTCGCGAGGGTTGTCACACATTATATATTGATATAATGGTAAAATATTACTTAAAATGTTAAGTACATATTATTTATTTACTTGTGTCATATAATTGTTATATGATCAAATTAACACTTAATTATACAAGATAATTAAGCATATGATTAATAAGTATTTGTGGGACAAATATCAAAAATCAAAATAGACCAAATAAGGCCTCACATGGCCGGTCATGTAGTAGTGGTGCGGTGATGATGGTTGCTTTTGTTCATGCTCACAAGTCACATGTGATTATGACATGAATAGTAACCTAAAATCATTTCACTCAACACTACACTCTACCACTTTGCATGTGATTAAAATAAGCGAAATAAGACCCTTGTCAGGCTCACCTTGACCGGCCATATTGCCTATAAAAGGGCAATATGGTTGTTCATTTTTATTATTCATTCTTGCTTATTTTCTCATACATCTCTCAAAAACTCTTCTTCTCACTAAAACTCTCATAATACTAATATTTACTAAGTATTACTAGTGTAGTAATATATATTAATATTAGTAGCATAATATCTATCTTATTATCTAGTTAATAATAAGAATAGATTATTTTGTATCATCTTGGTGCAACTTGAAGGAGGTTTTCTAATTTGGAGATTGTTCTTGTTCATCCATATTTATAGCTCAAGAACAACAAGAAGGAGTTCTTGTTGTGCTCATTTAATTTCCATATCAATGTGAGGAAATTTCTTCTTTTATATAAATGTCTTTATATTTGCAGGCATGTTACATAGATCATTAAATACTAAATTAAGAAGTAATTTAGTAACTAATTAGAGGAGTCTAATTAAGGTCTATGAACTTTCAGTACTTACAACGATTGGCCTTCATGTTGTAGTTTATATTAGTTCATATTATTTTATTGGTGTATTTATCAAGGGATCAAGGTCCCTTGCATTTATTTACATTACATTTTCGTATAAAAGATTTCTTAACTATGTTTTGGTTTTATGATTTAGTGACATTCGCGGTTTTACTTTTGATGTTTTTAAAATCTCGTATTCTCCGCTGCAATTTATATGCTTACTTTATTGTATTATCGCGGGGTGTCACAATTAGTATATTACTTTTGTTATAATTTATTTTGTATCCTCATATCCGAATGAAAAATATTTAAATGAAAATAAAAGTGAAACAAATGGAAAATATGGAAACAAAAAATTAACAAAAAGTTACAGAGTTTAATTGACTTTGCGTAGTTTTTTTACTTGGAAAATAATGTTAACCACACAATACTCCGTATTATTCCTACAACAAGAGTTTTTTTTTGTCAAAAAAGAAAACGAGGTCATTAAAGCTTTCAAATAAAAGTTTGGGTCCTTAACGTAAAATTGTATCAAAGTGCTTGTCCTCATTATGTAATCCTTTCATTCCACTATTATTGTCTTCTTTCTCCAATGTTTATTTCAAAATAATTCTAAATTTGGCATACAAAATCAGTAGATGATCGGTTGTGTCGCGGTCCCGATACAAAAATAATTACCCGTACTTAGGCTAACAACATAAGGAATGTAATTAGGGAAGTAGGGTGTCGATCCTCAGGGAGTACGTGTTAACTATGAATTGTTATGGATTGGTTTTCATTTAAGTTCGAGTCACTTGAGGTGGTTGTATAAGCTATTAACATAAAATAGGATGACAAGTATGTAAATGACGATATGTAAATGACAAATATGTAAATTGTAGAATGTAAAACTAAAAACAGAAGACATACCCGATCGGGTTGTCACGTACCCGATCGGGGAAATCCTCTGATCCGAATAACAACAATTAAATTCTAACTAAAGACGATATTTAAATGACAATATTGAAAGCCTAACTAACTAAACTAATAAACTAAATAATAATAATAAAGTAAACTATCTAAGAACGGAAACGGAAAGATGATAAAGTAAACTAACTAGATAACAATGAAATAAATTATCTAATACGGTAAATAAACTACTTAATCAAATTGAAATAGCGAAAGAGAAATACATGTAAAACCAATTAAAAGTCTCATAGATACCAACATTAGAATTACTATGATTGTCTAGGCCTTGTAGCGGTATATTCCTTTCGGATTCGTACCGACCTTTTAGTGGGTCCTAACGTCCTTTCAGCATGGTTAGGTCACTAAACCCCTATTGGCAGTCCTAATTCCCATCCCAACTCTCGTTATAAAGATAAAAATTGACTAATACAAACAATTGTTTATGGCCACTAAACATAGTTATAGAATTTGACTCGACCAAAGGAAGAAACAATTAGATGGTTCAATTGGTAACTACTCTTCTTTTAATTCATTTAACTTATAAGTCATTTCAATATTACAACTCTATTTATTTTATTTACACAATGTTAATCTTACAATACTATATCTAATTTATGTGATCATGTGATTAAGTAAATTAATAAGAAAAAGATGTATGAAATTAAACTATGAAATATAAATACTAAAGTGATTATGGTGATTATATTAATAATGATTCTAGTGATGCATTCTATGATTATATGATTATGTAAATTATAATGTGTCATGTTAAATAATATTTCGGTTTTAACTGGATTAATTTTAGATTGATTTCCTAACAACAACAATATGAAAACAATACTAATTAGTTTAAAGTTCATGATGAAAATTGCATAGTAAAAGATAGAGAATTACCGAGTTGGAATATGAGTATATAAGAACGAAAGTAAGAACAAATATCCAATAACAAAAGCTATGAAAGCACTAGAGAAATACTAAGAAATAAACTATATTCTAAAACTTGTAAGAAAGTGTGCTAAAAGATATGAAAAGATGATAAGTATATGATATAAGATGATAATGGATAATTGGATGATAATTGTGTTTGATGATCATTGGCTTTTATAGGGATGCATGGCTGCTGATCCCTCGTCCAAATTCGTACCCTAGTCAAAGCATTAATGCACTCATTTAAGCTCGGTTGAAGAAGAGCCAAGTAACGTCCAATTGCAGAAATACCCGATCGGGTAAATGGCAATCCGATCGGGTAAGTGTGCAAATTGGATTCTTCCGTCTTTTCATCTTAGGCACGGAATCCTATGCCTTGGTCTTGGTCAATGTAATACGGGATTGGGCTTGGGCTGATCTTCTCTTGACTTGGGTTGATATTTTCTTTTAAAGTTCAAAGCCAAAATCCAAATTGAGTCCATTCGAAGAAGGATGTAGCGGAATCGTAATCAAATCGTGAACAAGCTATCATCAATTCATTGAAAACTCGTATTCTAGTGTCTTTGCTCCATAAAGTAGGAAAATATAGCAAAACCGCTTCATTTCCTATAAAACGAGTCAAAACACGCAAAACAACTAGAATAGCAATATTAGCTCGTTAATCACTTAACAAAGTGCATAAATCGTATGGAAATTGAGCTAAAACGGGGGATAAATCAGTACAAAATATCACTTATCAAACTCCCCCAAGCTAAACCCTTGCTTGTCCTCAAGCAAACATAACATTCATAACTAGGACAAGGGTAGGTAACAATGATCAATCTATCATACAAATCTCAAAAAGTAAGCTCTTACAAGTAGATGAATCATAAGCCCGCAGCAACAAAGGCGAAGGAAAATGCGAATCATGGTTGAGATTTACATAACGGCGGAACATAGAAAATATTCTTTGGACCTTTTCAGCTCTTGCATGATCTTTTTGACAATGGACTCTTACGGTACACTCTTCATTCAAATTTTTGTAAAATAGGAAATATTGGTTCAAATTTGAAGTGACACTCACCTATCTACAACTTATAAGAATGTGCCCGCAGTTTAGTATGGTAGACAATCCAAAACCATTAAGTAAAATTAATCATGATCGAAATGTAATATAGGAAGCATTAGAAAAGTAAAGAGGAGGCCTGGGAAATTTGGGTAAGAAAGTGGACAAATGAATTTGGTCATGTGGAGCTTAAAGTAAAGCTAGTAATAACCAAATGTGTAGTGGATACTCAATCCAAATCATACCAATTCCCATCAACAAAAGTCAAAGCCAAAAGCAGCATATTGGCTTATTAAACATAGAATCAAGTTACGACTTCCCATAATTTTTCTTTCTTTTCTTTTCATGGAAGCGTTTTTCCTCTTTTTCTTTTTCCTCTTTTTCTTTTGAGCTTTTCAAATTCATTTTTTCATTTTTCATCATTTTTCAAAGCTCTTTTTTTTTTTTCTTTTTTCTCTTTCACATCAAAACCCGGGAATCAGCAATCCCGAGACAAGTTCACACCAAATGGTGGCATTATTAGAACATCGCAAAAGCACAGAACACCCCTACACATATAAATGGTTACTAGCTCAACAAAGGTAGGCAATATTATAATGTAGCTAGGAAGAAGGGTGTTTTTGCGAAATGTGAACAAGAGATTGAATGGCTTCAAGATGTAGATCATGACAGTAATACTTATAGAAAATGGAATAAAAACCATACTTATGCGTTTTGATGTAACACAGACTATAAGGAGAAACTACTCACTCCTAAACTGGGATCGGGTTCAGATGTACCGACCACTGGAGGCTCTATGTAACAACCCGAAAAATACCAATTTTTTTCTAGTAAAAATATTTACTAACACTTTTCAGTAGAACTTAAGTTTTTAAAATAGGAATTTTTGTTCCGAGTCTTATTTTGAAATTCCGCGTTCGTATTTGGAATTTCTGAGGGATTTCATGAAAAGACCGTTTTTTTAGTCATCTTTGACTTTTCTTGACAAAAGTCGTCTTTGACTTTTCCTTGACTTTTTTAAAGTCGTCATTGACTTTTTCTTGACTTTTAAGTCGTCATAAACTTTTCTTGACTTTTAAGTCATCTTCGACTTTTCTCGACTTTTCAGTCAACTTTGACTTCCGTTGACTTTTTCCCGACTCGCCTCATAAGGTGAAGACCGAAATTTTATTTAAAAAAATAATATTTTTGATTTATTTTTATTATGATTTATTATGATTTATCATAATTTAATATAATTATTTTGAATTTATTCGGAATTTAAAGAATAACTTTTACGGTTTTTAACCAAACGTCATTTAACTATTTCCGACTCATCGTAAACCGCGCAACAAAATCGAAACTCGACTTTGGCATGAGTCACACGCCCATGTCATCGTTTTCCACTCACAATTGGATATTTTAATTGATTCGATTAAACTAATACAAATATCTTAGATATTTATTAACTTTATCGATCAGTTAACGAAAATTACGCAAATCGAGGAAAAACAGACCCGATATCACCCAACATCACACGGCACTCTTGTCCTCTAATAGCCCTTGATATTTTCATTTCTTTTGAATACAATATCATAATATCTAGATATTTGGTGTAATTAACTTTATCGTTAATTATATTTAATCGTTTACCGTAAAATAATTATTAAACGTGAGTCAATTACGTAACAACAATTTCAAAACCCGACATCCTTATTTGCCTATATTTACACGGCACACACACCCCACATTACTCACAAACAACTTTTCATTTTACAACAAATCAAATTAAGATCTAAATACCACTTTATTCATCGTTCTTCATTTGTTCTTCGTCGTTCATCAATTGTTCTTCATCGTTCTTGAGCAAAACCTTCCTAAAATCTTCATTTCTTAATTAAATCCGTCCTAACTTATATTTCTAGACTCTCCTCTTCGCTCTCCATCTTCAAGTACGGTTTTATTTCAATTCCGACAAAATCGTTTTCCAGACTTTAATTATGGAAAATCAAGTTTTAAGTTCTAATAATGTTTTTCTTGTCATTTCTTATAGGGGAAGATTTTGAAGACGAGTTTGGTGACTCTTATATTTTAGGAGAAGATTAGAAGACGGGTTTCTTATTTTTCTTTACTTCTTATTTTGGTGCTAATTGATTTTACTAGCTAAGGTAACGATTCCGAGTTACTCGACGAATATATGTTACATAGTTTTTGTTTCTTTTATTTTTGGTTCATCTTTTGTTTTTATGCATGTTATTATGATTTATGGATTTTTAGTAGTAATATGATAAGTAGGATGATTTTTATGTTGTATGGAGTTTTCATGTTGTTTAGTGTTCTTTATGAATTTTGATGATTTTTCATAAGTTATGATTTTTATGTTGTGTAGGAAATTTTTAACATGTTTAGTGTTCTTGAGGAATTTGGATGAATTAATTTTTAATCATGATTTTTGTATGATTGATGGTTGTTTTGAATGTTTAAAAATGGATGTTGTTAATTAAAAACATGTTAGAATTAATTTGGAAAAAGGGGTTGTTGTTTTGGGTGGTGGCCGGAAATGGTGGTGGTTGTGAACCGGACCAAACCAGCCGGTCCAGGCCGGTTTAGACCCGGTCTGGGCTGGTTCATGGTGGGTTCGGGTTTTGGTCTTTGGGTTGTGTCGATGTTTGATTGTTTGGTGGTTGTTTTGACGGGTTTTAATTATGTTAAAGCATGCGGGAATTAATTAGAAACGGTTTTAGTAAAATCGTTAAAAGGCTAAAACAGGCCCAAATCTGTCCGTGGGGGCCCAGTTCAGGCCGTGTCATGTTGGCCCAAACATCAGCCCGTGGGTCCCACTTTGGGACTTGTGACGGTTTTTGAGTTATCGTCATTTTTATCGCGTTTTGTAATAATTAGCAAGCGAGAAATATTAATAAGTAAAATATTTAATTAAAAAGGTTTTTCATAAATTATTATTTCTCACATGTTAGAAATTATAAGACGAGATCGTAGTTTAATTGGATGTATTTAAGTCAAGCGGGGGTTACGTAAGATTGAATAATTCACAGTTAGAAGTTTTAATAAAATAACATGTAAGGAATATGTTGACTTTATGTCTTAGCTATGTGGTTAAAAGTTAAAGGACTCTGTTCAGCCGGTTTGATCCAACGGGTTTGGTCCAAACTAAGATCTAGTCAGCCCACGATCTGATGATGACCCGTCCGGGGACTCGGGTCGGGGATGTGTCTCAAGTAGGTTGTATTTAATTAATGAATTAGACTTAGAGATATAGGCGATATGATATTGATATTTGATTATATGCAATTAGTCACATGATAGGATGTTTTTCCCCGTTGACATGTTATATATGCGTTGTGTCGTGTTTGTCTAAGTACCCATAGGGAATTATGAGATTTCTATATGGCGTGGCTTGACCATGCTAAATTCTAAATGAGTAGGCTTGACCACGACAATGAGAGGCCGTTACTATCTTTAACGAGCCATATGGAGTTCACCGCTGATGCTTTTGTGTCACGGCCTGGGGGGCTTATCTCCAAGTCGGGGCCGGGGCATGGTGATGACTCCGTTTTGGGGACTGGGCCAGCTTAAGTACTAGCCATCCTTTCTTAGGGGGTCGCCTAGTATGAGTTCTCATAGACGGTTATTATGGGAAGGGGAATGGAATAGTGTTGTCGTAAGGTCGTTGATCAGTCTAGGACTAGGATGGTTTTCCTTACACTTGTGGTATAGCCTCGAGGTTACAGAAGTCGACTATTGACTGGACTAAAACTTATGCCTGTTTGTAGAAGTATTGGTCTTTCATTTTTGTATGATTCTATGAGTTTTAGAAGGTGAGATGCAAGCCGGCTAAGATTGATAGAGTTTGGATTACCGATTGTTAACTGATTCACATGATTACGTGTTGATTAGGGTTTGAGTGTATCACGGCCATGTTTCTGAGAGGAACCTCTGAGCTAGCATACCAGCTTCCCTACCTCGAGTTATAGTTTATTATAGGTCTCACATGATAGCTTTCACATGCTAGGTTATTTGTTAGTTATCTGTTTCATAACATGAAAAGCATATCATATATGTTTAAGTTTTGTATTTTCCATATACATTGCTTTTATGTTATTCATGTTTCATTAAACTCGACATTTCGTGGCTGGGAGAACTCGGAGTTACTCCCCCCTGACTGTGGCTTCCGTGTTTATATTTAATGCGGTCGAACAGGTGGTGAATGCATATTTGGGGTACATTGACGAGCTAGCGAGCGAAGTATTTACCTTGGACCTATATTCGGTTCTTAGATTGTATATTATTATACACTCTTTTATTTCCGTATTTATACGGGCGATATGTCTCCCGTCTTGTATATTTCTTTTGTATAATATTATTTCGTTTTGTAATGACCTTTTTATTTCGGACACCTTCAGTATGTATTTAAATTATTTTTTTTTCTTTCCGCAAATTTGAGGGTGTCACAGTTGGTATCAGAGCTATTTTGCTCTCGACGCACGTTTGTGTACCCTTGCATAAATAACTTGACCTTAATGAATAATAAACCGTGAGATAGAAGGGTAAGATGGGTAGATTAGGATTTATGTTGTAGTCTTTTTGTTCTTGCTAAATGATAAGTACTAATCTGTGTTTTAATTTTGCAAGATGCCTCCGAGGATTGACAACACTATTTTAGCAGCTCTTACCGTTATTATCCAAAACCAGCAAAACCAGCAGGCAAATCCGATTCCTACTCCTATTCCTGACCGTGAGAGACACGGGAGTTGTACGTGGGTTGCTTCACAGCTATCGAGGAGCCAATCCAAAACCTACGATGGCGAAGTTGATCCCGTCAAACTTTCTGAGTGGTTACGGGAAATGGAGAAGAATTTTGCTTTGTATGATGTCCTTGAAGAGGATAAGGTCCGTCTTGCTTCTCACTTCTTAGTGAGGGAAGCGGATCAATGGTGGACTCTTTCTGGTCCTACTGCGAAGTTGGAGTCTAATTTCGGGTGGACTCGTTTCCGGGAACTATTGGAGACGAGGTTTTATCCGGATGAACTAAGGCAGCAGAAGTTGAAAGAGTTCATTGATTTTAAACAGGGGATTCTTTCGGTTCAAGAGTTCACCAGCAAGTTTAATGAGTTGGCTCATTATGCCACTCGACTTATTTCTAGGGAGGAGGACAAAGCTTTCTTTTACTTAGGAAAGCTATCTCCTCAGGTGAAGGGGAAGATAAGTAGGGGTTCTACTTCTTTTGTCTCGCTTTACAATGATGCTTTATGGGCGGAGAGTTCTATTCGGGAGATTGCCGAGGAGGCCCGTACTTCGTTTGTAGCTCCTAATGCCTTTGGCAAGAGACCTCTATATCCTGCTTCCCGACCTTCCTTTTCTCCTTCTTTTCCAACCAAGAGGAGGAACTTTCAGAGTGGACAGGCAAATCCGACAAACCGTCCATTTGTCCCGAGCAACAACAACGATCCTAAGGGTCGTACCTGTTTTGCGTGCAAGATGCCTATGCATCCAGGTGTTGGCTGTTTCAACAAGCCAATTGTATGCTTTAATTGTCTGAAACCGGGACACAAGTCATTTGTATGTCCTGATAGGAAGATGATAGCTTCTACACCAGCTACATCTGGGAGACCGAAGGGTCGAATTTTCGTCATGAGCCGTGCTGAGGCCGATGCTCAACCAGACCTGGTAACTGGTACGTTTCAATTTATGAGATCCGTGTTTAATTTTATTAGATACGGGAGCTTCTTTGTTTCTTCCTCAGCCTCGTTTTCCTTTTTCGCCTTCGCCTCTTTCATCTTATCTTAATCTGTAATAATGCTTCCTAATGTTCCTTGTATCATGTTCTTTTATCCCTACTCTCGGGAGAGGTAGTCCTTTTAGTTATCGTAAGGGTTAGTAGAGGGGTTTTGAAGGAGTTTCGAATATGATATCTAACCGTCCTATGGAGCTAGTTTCGAGTTTAAATGATTATGGAAAATGGAGAATAAGTTTAGAAAGGAACTATCCTAGTGGTTGTAAAATATAAAAGCTTGAAGTTGCAATATCTTTGGAGGATCGAAATAAGCTTAATTATAGTTGTAGTTGTGGTTAGAAAATTGAGTGATTTTAATGTTACTTGAGAATTTGTTGTCGTTAAAGGTTGGACCCTAACGGGAATCAATACTTTGGGGAATTTGGATTTGATGACACAACTTGAGGAATATCGACATAAGCGAAAACCGATGTATTAAGAGTTTGGAAAGGATAAATAAATTGATTACGGTCACATTGCCTTATGGTTGGCAAAAGTTAAGTGAATCGAGTTTTGTGTGACTAATCTCTTTGAGGTTTCGAGATTCAACTTTGGAGGATGAGAGGATTCATTGTAAATAAGTTGAGGTAAGGAATTTTTGGAATAAATTGGATTAAAGGATTTCATAGTAAGTCCTTTACTTTGTGGTTGTTAGCGGTTTTGTTTCCTTAATTATAAATATTTTTGATGGTGATTTCCAATAATAGTTTCGATGGACCTTAGAAGATTTTTAGTGAATTGGAATAATTGGGAGTTGCTACTCGGTGTGGCATGCTTATGAAATATCTTGGTAGGAATCCGATGATTGAAATGTTGAGGATATATTGCACTCCCTTGAGGACTAGTTTACTTGGACAGTTAGTATTGTCGAGTTACTATCGACATTAGAATTTTCATAGAGGGAAGAGAGTATTGGGGTTCATCCTTCGTTTTTCTTTATTCTTTCCTTCTTTCTTTCTTCTTTCTATTCGCTTTATTCTTTCGAATATTTCGTTCCTTCTATCAATTGTCATCTCGTATAGATAGGATATTAGAAGCTTTAGTTAGAAGTGTTAGGTATAGATAGTAGTGTTATTACTTTTACTATAGAATTTTTGAATTAAAAGCTTTAGAAATGTTTTATGATTTCAAGTATTTTACCGTCAAGGAGTGTTGAGACTTGTTATTGGAGACGTTCGATAACTAGTTTTCTCATTTATTGATGCGAAAATGTATATTTTTACGTCTTTGACTTGGGACGTCGATGTTCTTAACGGCCGACGAGAACCTTCCGTTCCATTGATAAGATCCTATATTTATAGTACAAGTATATTTTTAACAGTTTTGAAATAGACCTACATATATGTTACGTTCTTTCTCCTAAGTTTCGAGGACGAAACTTTTTAAAAGGAGGGGTGATTGTAACAACCCGAAAAGTACCCTATTTTTCTAGTAAAAAATATTTACTAACACTTTTCAGTAGAACTTAAGTTTTTAAAATAGAAATTTTTGTTCCGAGTCTTATTTGGAAATTCCGCGTTCGTATTTGGAATTTCTGAGAGATTTCATGAAAAGATCGTTTTTAGTCATCTTTGACTTTTCTTGACTTTTTAAGTCGTCTTTGACTTTCCTTGACTTTTTAAAAGTCGTCATCGACTTTTCTTGACTTTTAAGTCGTCATAAACTTTTCTTGACTTTTAAGTCATCTTTGACTTTTCTTGACTTTTAAGTCGACTTTGACTTTCGTTGACTTTTTCTGACTCGCCTTGTAATTTTGAAGACCGAAATTTTATTTAAAAAAATAATATTTCTAATTTATTTTTATTAAGATTTATTAGGATTTATGATTATTTAATATAATTATTTTGAATTTATTCGGAATTAAAGAATAACTTTTACGGTTTTAACCCAAACGTCATTTAACTATTCCCGGATCAACTTAAGTTCCGAAACACGACTTTGACATGAGTCACACGCCCCATGTCACTTTTTTTCCACTCATATTAGATCTTTTAATTAATATGATTAAACTAATAAAAATATCTAAGATATTTGTAACTTTATCGGTCTGTCAACTTAAACTCCACAAATCGCGTAAAAACAGACCCGATTCCTCTCCATTTCACACGTCTCTTTTTCCCCTCTTAAGCCTTGATATTTTCTTTCTTTTCATTACTCACCAACAACTTTTCATTTTACAATCAATCAAATTAAGATCTAATTAATCGTTCTTCATAGTTCTTCATTCGTTCTTCGTCGTTCTTCATTTGTTCTTCGTCGTTCTTGAGCAAAATCATCATAAAACCTTCATTTCTTAATTATATCCGTCCTAACTTATATTTCTAGAATCTCCTCTTCGCTCTCCATCTTCAAGTACGTTTTATTTCCAATTCCGACAAAATCGTTTTCAACAATTTAATTATGGAAAATCAAGTTTTAATTCTCATAAAGTTATTCTTGTCATTTCTTATAGGGAAGATGTTGAAGACGAGTTTGGTGACTCGTATATCTTAGGAGAAGACTAGAAGACGGGTTTCTTATTTCCTAGTTCTTATATTTTGGTGCTACTTGATTTTGTACTAGCTAAGGTAACGATTCCGAGTTACTCGACGAATATATGTTACATAGCTTTTATTAGCTTTTGTTTCGTTTATTTTTGGTTCATCTTTTGTTTTGGTTCATGTTATTATGATTTATGGAGTTTTAGTAGTAATATGATAAGTGGTATGATTTCTATGTTGTATGGAATTTTTATGTTGTTTAGTGTTCTTGATGAATTTTTATGATTGTTCATAATAATGATTTTTGTATGATGGATGGTTAAATTGGTTGTTAAAATGGGTGTTTGATTAATTAAACCATGTTAGAAACAATTTGGTGTGATTGATGGTGGTGGCCGGATAAGGTGGCTGTGAACCGGACCAAACCAGCCGGTCCAGGCCGGTTCAGACCCGGTATGGGTTGGTCCATGGTGGGTCCGGGTTTTGGTCTTTGGGTTGTGTCGATGTTTGATTGTTATGTTGTTGTTTTGACGGGTTTTAATTATGTTAAGCATGCGGGAAATAATTAAGAAACGGTTTTTGTAAAAAATGTAAAATCTGCCAAAACAGCCCAATTAGGCCCGTGGGCCCATTCATGCCCATGTTGGGTTCGGCCCAAAAGTCAGCCCGTGGGTCCCACTTTGGGACTTGTGACGGTTTTTGAGTTATCGTCATTTTTATCGCGTTTTGTAATAATTAGCAAGCGAGAAATATTAATAAGTAAAATATTTAATTAAAAAGGGTTTTCATTAAATTATTATTTCTCACATGTTAGAAATTATAAGACGAGATCGTAGTTTAATTTAATATCCTTTTAGTCAAACGGGTTTTGGGGTATGATATAATAATTCACATGTTAGAAGTCTTAATAAAATAACATTAAATGAATATGTTGATTTTTATGTCTTATGGGAAAAAGACTCTGTTTCTAGCCGGTTTGGTCCAACGGGTTTGGTCAAACTAAGATCTAGTCAGCCCCGATTTGACGTGAACCGTCGCGGGACTCGGCGTCGGGGATTTGTCTTCAAGTAAGGTTTTATTGTAATTATTGATTAGCCTTATAGTAGATATGAGGCGATATTATATTTGAATATGATTTATTTGCAAATAGTCACATGATAGGAGGTTTTCCCGTGACTGTTTAATTATATGGTTGGTGTCGTGTTGACTAAGTACCCATAGAGAATTATGAGTATATGGCGTCTTGACCATACTAATTCTAAATGAGTAGCTTGGACCAGGACATTGATAGGCCCGTACTATCTTTAACGAGCATATGGAGTTCACAGCTTGATAGCTTTTGTGTCACGGCCTGGGGGGCTTATCTCCAAGTCGAGGCATGGCTGCCTAAGAGTTCCACTTTGGGAATGGAGCCAGCTTAAGTACTAGCCATCTCTGCTTAGGGGGTCGCCTAGTAGAGTTTCTCGTGTACTGTTTTGTCATGAGACAGGGAATGGAATAGCTGTTGTCGCTAGGTCTGATCAGTCTAGGACTAGGATGTTTTCCTACCTTGTGGTATAGCCTCGAGTTACAGAAGTCTTCTATCGATGGTCCTAAGAACTTATGCCTGTTTGTAGAGGTATTGGTCTTTCATGTTTGTAGGATTCTATGAGTTCTAGAAGGTGAGATGCAAGCCGGCTAGGATTGATAGAGTTTGGATTACCGATTGTTAACTGATTCACATGATTACGTGTTGATTAGGGTTTGAGTGTATCAGGGCCATGTTACTTGGTAACCGCTGAGCCAGCATACCAGCTTCCCTACCTCGGTTATATTTTATTATCAGTTTCACATGATAGCTTTCACATGATAGGTTATGTGTTAGTTATTTGTTTCATAACATGAAAAGCATATCATATATGTTTAGGTTTTGTATTTTCTATATACATTGCTTTTATGTTTTTCATGTTTCATTAAACTCGACATTTCGTGGCTGGGAGAACTCGGAGTTACTCCCCACTGACTGTGGCTTCCGTGTTTATATTTAATGCGGTCGAACAGGTGGTGAATGCATATTTGGGGTACATTGACGCGCTAGCGAGCGAAGTATTTACCTTGGACCTATATTCGGTTCATAGTTTGTATATTAGTATACACTCTTTTTATTTCCGTATTTATACGGGAGATATGTCTCCCGTCTTGTATATTTCTTTTGTAGAATATTATTTCCGTTTTGTAATGACCCTTTTTATTTTATGACACCTTCGTTATGTTTTATTATCTTTTATGTATTTAAATAATTTTTTTCTTTCCGCAAATTTGAGGGTGTCACATAAAGCATGCGGGAATTTTTAAGAAGCGGTTTTGGTAAAAGTTGGAAAAACAGCCAAATCAGCCCAAATAGGTCCGTGGGCCAAGTCCAGGCCCATGTGGGGTCCGGCCCAACTCAGCCCGTGGGTCCCGCTTTGGGACTTGTGACGGTTTTTGAGTTATCGTTATTTTTATCGTGTTTTGTAATATTTAGCAAGTGGGAAATACTAATAAGTAAAATATTTAATTAAAAAGGTTTTTCATAAAATTATTATTTCTCACATGTTAGAAATTATAATACGAGAACGTAGTTTAATTTGATATACTTTAAGTCAAGCGGGTTTTTGGGATGATATAATAATTCACATGTTAGAAGTTTTTACTAAATAACATGTAATGAATATGTTGATTTTATGTTCAAGTCTATGTGGAAAAGACTCTGTTTCTAGCCGGTTTGACCAAACGGGTTTGGTCAAACTAAGATCTAGTCAGCCCCGTTTTGACTGATGACCCGTCGCGGGACTCGGGTAGGGGATTTGTCTTCAAGTAAGGTTGTATTTAATTAATGAATTAGCCTTAGTAGATATGAGGCGATATGTTATTTGATTATGATTTATATGCAATTAGTCACATGTTAGGAAATGGTTTCCGTGACTGTTTAATTATATGGTTGGTGTCGTGTGGACTAAGTACCCATAGAGAATTATGAGTATATGGCGTCTTGACCATTCTAATTCTAAATGAGTATCTTGGACCATGACATTGATAGGCCCGTACTATCTTTAACGAGCATATGGAGTTCACTGCTTGATAGCTTTTGTGTCACGGCCTGGGGGGCGTATCTCCAAGTCGGGGCATGGCTGCCTAAGAGTTCCACTTTGGGAATGGAGCCAGCTTAAGTACTAGCCATCTCTGCTTAGGGGGTCGCCTAGTAGAGTTTCTCATGTACGGTTATGTCATGGG
>JAIUZE010027061.1:0-17800 GCA_022085475.1 Heliosperma pusillum | reverse complement strand
TGAATGAGTTGGCTATGACTTCTTAACTCATTAGTAATTTAGCCTTTTGGACTTAGAAGTTTAGTATTGTTTTGAAGACCATGCTTATGATAGGTCTAATTGGTGTAAATAAGAAGCTTTGAATGATATCTTGAGGTGCGAAATACTTTTGAGGTTAAGTGACGTCTTGTGGTTTCCTATTGTGTGTTTGTGAGTATAGGCTTGGTGGAAAAGCATTTGGCTATAGTTCTTGGATTTAAGGATATGATCTTATGTTATGGTATTGGAGACTCGTTTGGAGTAGTATGGTTTCGTTGTAAGTTGAACCATATTACTTGAGGATTATGATGTGAGTTATGATGGAAATACCTTGGGACGTTAATGATTATGTTTGACTTGAGGTTGTATTTGTTAATAATGAACTCGTGGGCTATATGATGTTGATAATGACGTTTTGTTCGGTGTTCTACCTTGTGGCCGTAGGAGTTGAAAAGAGATTAGTATGGAGAATTCCTTATTGGTTCTTCGGTTTTTTGAAACCTTTGGGAATGTGTCAAATTATGGAGTTGAGAGAATGTTATTATGCTTGAGTTGCAATTCCGCAATTGGGAATCCGTGTTATATGAAAGGGCGGATGAATTGGGTTGTAATCGATTTGTTAAATCTAGGTGTACCTTACTTTGATGATTGTGGTACGATGGTCCCTTGTAAGAGACCTTTGTTTGGGATGAGTTGCTTTAATATCACCCTAAGTCTGAAAGGAGAAATTTTGTGGATTAAACCTTAAACCTTTACTCGTGCCATCATTCCTTTTCATTTCCATTCTTGATGTTTTTGTCAAGATTGATCTTTAAGAAATTGCATGCTCGTATCTTCTTTCTTACTCAGATATCTTCATAACTCTACTATCTGCTTTGTCTCTTCCTTGACCTCGTTATTTTCAGCGCTCCTCTCTTGTAATCTCAAGCCTTATTTATTCCCGTGTTCTCTTTGAGATTCCTTATCGTTTTCTATCTCGTTGCACCTTCATCTTTTCTCTAGTGGATTGGATATTTCGTTTGTAAGGCTCAGAGAATAAGCGTGATGTAATTTAGGATTCTTTAGTTAGAATATGTGTCCTTGGATTGAGCAAATTTCATGTTGTATTTCATCATGGGAAATAGGACTTAAGCTCTAGGATGAATCCTAATAGTGATAATGTATCCTCTCTTAGTAGTTTTAGATTTGGAGCTTGGTATTGTAGTGTCATTTTGAGAATTGAGTTGATCATGATAATAGTTCGTTGTTGTTGGGTATTATAGCGGTTGCTTGGTATGTCATTTGGGAATTAGATGTCTCTAATTGGTGGATTCTAAAAGAGACTTCGCTTTAGGGAATTTGAGCCGGTAACCAAGGTTTGAGGAGTATTGTCATAAATGAAAATTGATTCATTTCGAGTTTTTGGTGAACTAGATAATTTGAATGGTTGTCTGATTGCCAAGTGATTGGTCATTGGTGGTTTGGAATTAGTAATTCTCTTTTATCCTTAAGGAATTATAGTTTGAGATTGAGAAATGTTCGTTGCAAGCTTTGGATAGTGAGTGCTCAGTTGTTATGGATTATAGAGTTAGAATGGTGAACCGATTTATCTTGAGGATTAGTAACCACCATAGTTTGCTAATGTGACTATTTATATTTGAGGCTTCGAGCGTAGTAATGATCGAATTAAGGATGTTATGGCGTATTAAAGAATTATTATAACCGATAATGGATTGTGGATTTTCCCTTGTCGTGAGACCTTGGATGAGGCTAGTTGAATCTTGGATAATTATGTTTGTTGCTTTGATTGTGTTTTGACTTTCGAAGATGAGAAAGTTCATTGCAAATTTAGGATAATGAGTTTGAAGTAAATTGAATCAAGGATTTTCATGGTAAGTCTCCTTTACCTTGTGGTTGTTAGCGATCATGTTTCCCTAGATATAAATATTTTGTTGGTGGTTTCTAGTAAGAGTTTTGATGAACTAAGAAGATTAGAGTACGTAATGAATCCTACATGTGGGTTGTTAGTTGTGGAGTCTACCGTGCCGATTGACTTCAGTGGATACTAAATGGATCTGAATAATTAGGTTATTGGCTTGAAATCTCGTGATTATGGAATATTATTGTAGGAATTCTGATGATTGAAAATGATGAGTTGCAAATTGGGTAAATTGCATTCTCTTGAGGATTTGGTTTATTAGTAGATTTAGTGATGTCGAATTCTTGTAGATCTTCCTGCTGACTTTATCTTGATCTTCCTATCCCAAAGAGTTCGATTTGTTTCATTTTTGCGTGTTTTGTATATATTTTGTTACCCTGAATTGTGTGTGAATTGTACGAGTCGCTCTATGTACGTGTAATGTCCTGTTATTTGATTTTATCTTTGATAAAACCCTCAAATTTCCATATTGTATTTCTAATTTAACTTTTCAAAGAAGTCTGAAGATGGATTGTGTACCCTCTTTTTGGAGAAAATGGATTTCTTTTGCTTTTATATTTTGATTTTGCGTTTAGTTGGATGTTGGACTTATTATTGGAGACGTCTGGTGACTAGTCCTGCACTTACTAACGTTTGTTTTGATTTTCAATTTCACTATTTCGACATTGATTTGATTTTTGATAGCTAGAGTTCTCGTTCGCGACGGGCACTCTTGTGATTCGTAAATAAAGTTTCGCACTTATGAAAAATTTCCTTAAACCATTGTCGAGAAGAACATCATTTCATAAATGTTTTCCCTTGTAAAAGTTTTCATATTAATTTTGAAAACCGATTCTTGTCCTTGATACTTTTGTTTTCTACTCTCAAGTTTCGAGGACGAAACTTTTTAAAAGGTGGGGTGATTGTAACACCCGCAAATATACCTTATTTTTATAAGTAAAATATTTTACGGATACTTTTCAGCGAAATTTAGTTTTTGTTTAGAATTAAATTTATCGTGTCGAATTTAGAATTTTCGAGTTCGTATTTGGATTTTACGCGAGTTTTCAAGTAAATCCCGTCTTAAGTCGTCTTTGACTTTTTCTTGACTTTTTCCCTTATACTCCCTCATACTACCTCCTAACCTAATTCTTTCACACAAACACAACTCTTGCTTCTTCCTTAAGAAAACCATGAAAACCTTGCCTCCATTTTGATCCAAGCTTAGAATCGTCATATCTCATTCGTTTCTCGCTCAAATTCACGTAAGTTTGTCTTATTCTTCCCCTCTCATCTTCCTCTATCCGTATTGGTAATAAAATTACCGTCTTTCTCGCTTTTTAAATTATCCGTCTTTCTCAAGGTGAATGATATTCATCTTTTGTTATCTAATTGTAGGTGGAGACTTTCTAGAAATCGATTAAAGACGCGAAAAGGTAACGGTGAAGGGTTACTCGATATCATTTACGTGTTTTCATGTGTTTCTATGTTAGAAATCGTATTTAGAATATGGTTAGTAATCTTAGGAATTGTATTGTTAATGATGGTTGTTGTTAGTTGATAATTGATATGAGAGTTGATGATTTGTGATGATATATGATATTTGTGTTACGCCTTTGTGAAATTGTGAAACTTTTGTGATCCGTGCCTGCCCGAACAGGACGCTGGCAGCATTCCCTGGACGCTGGCAGCGTCGTGGGGCGCTGGCAGCGTTACTCGCGGCCGACTACAGTTTTCCTGCACTCTCCCCTTTTCGTAAAATGATCATATCTCCTTCGTTACTTGCTTGTTTTGAGCTTGTGACATCCCGTTTGAACCGTAAGAGGATAAGCTATCACCTCCATTTGGAAGTTCTGCATTTGGATGTCTAGAACTCTAGTTATGACTGTTTGAAGTGGACCCTTGTTTTAGTTGGTTTCCAAACAACGTTGTTTTGGAGAGGTGATCTATGTTTTTATTCATTATGCTTCATAAACTTGTTCAAATGCTTATGTATCATGTATTGATTCATTTTTATCATAGTTTAAGTTATATAATTCCCTATTTCTCATGTTTTGTGACGGTTTTTGGTATGTCCCCCTTTGAGTCGGTTTTACAAATGATACGGTTTGAGCACTATTTTGTTATGTGCTTTGTACTCTCATTCCCTTGGCTACCTCCACCGTTCGTAAGGCTGGAATGTCGAAACGGGGAATGTATCCCTACTGCTTAATTGCATGTGTTAGTGGGCATACGACGACGTTGTTGGGAGGCGAACGCTATGCGTTGATCGACCCGGTCGTCAAATGTTGTGTACTTGCGAGGTGGTGTTATTTGCATGTAGCGTACCGCTTGTTATGAGGATTGTGCTCTTTTCCGCCTCTTTCGTGAATTGTTCTACCGAATTTGGGGTACTCGACGTCTATGATTGACCGAGTCTTGGATGCGAAATATTATCGCATGTCGAATCGGAAAATGTGATTTCGAGAATCTGGCCAGGTTTAGACTAGGACCGTATTATTATTATCGTCGTGCTATCAGGAGGAAATTAGTCTACATATACGAAATGTAGCATCGTGTATGCGTTCAGGGAAATGTTATATCCCGTGGATGCCTTTTAATCATACTTGCCATGTACACGGTGCTAGTGCGTTTCATTTACCGTGAGAGAGGTCGTCATTGTATTGTTATGTGTGGATGGGTGATTACATGATTGATTATTCATGGTCATACCATGACTTGGCATGGTTTGTTTGTCGAGTCTCAATCTTATCAAACTTATACCGCTAACGGTGAGATGCAAGCCCTAGTGAGCGTATTCGGTTGCCTAAGAGTGTCTTCCCCGAGTCTTTGTATAACATGATGGATTCGGATTTGTATTCCATATGCTCTTATAATTAAATATTGAATTGCCTATCTATCCTTATCGTATTTAACATGTATATCTATATATGCATGCTTCTACTTTTGTATTTCCCTTTATGTACGTTTAATGTGATATGGCTGGGAGAACCCGGAGTTACTCCCCACTGATTGTGGCGTTCATGTTTTTCATGGATGAACAGGTTGCTTGCATGGATGGCTTTTTGCTTGTGGTATTTTGGGTTCGGGTGTGAGCTAGCGGGCGTTGTCCCTGGATGAATCACCTCTAGACGTTATTTAGCTAGATTGCTAATCACTTTGACATTGATAACATTTTGAGAGACTACGTCTCTCGTAGTATTTTATATTTGGTTTGTAATTATTGACATTCCTCGTATTTCTATCTTGCATGTAAAAAGTTTTAAAAACACCGTATTTCCGCTATTTAAATCACATGCTTGTATGTTTTATTTACGCATTCGCGAGGGTTGTCACATAGTTCACTTAAAAGGAGATAGATAATATAAATTAACTTGACCCTATTTTGTTAATTGAGATTTCGCCTTAACAAATAATAGAACCCATGAATTCAAATTTCGTAAGGAAGTAGGTTCGGCTCACCGAGGTGCTAAACTTATTACGTCGGGTAAGTAGGGAAATAAATCGTTATTGCATCGAAATTTGGTTGAACTCAACGGAAAGATTAGGATCCGTGACCCATGTGTTCCGGGCTAAAGTTGACAATAAAGTATTTCATCGACCAAGAATTCTAATGGTAGAATCGTTAAAAGAGTTAACCCACCAAGTAATATTAATAAAGGTCGTGGAGTCCGTGGCTCACATAAACCGGAGTTAATATAGGATTTGGGTCTTGGAATCGTTTATGTAATTTAGTAGAGGTCATTATATAAATGCCAAATCTTGTTTAAAATGTTTACAAGTATTTTAAAACGATAGATGTTGATATTTCTTTCATCTCATATGTTGTAGTCAAAACTTGTTTTATTCGCAACATCGGCAAACGATAGCGAGGTTCGACCTCCTGCAATATAACTCACCACCGTATCATGGCTTAGATCCTTTATGGATCAATGCAAATTTGAAAAGAATTGTTCTAATTTCGCGAATTGGAATGGGCAACTTTGCCTTGCCACCAAAGGTGATGGTAAACTTCGTTACCTCACCATGGCTTTTCCCAACGCTCCTAAATGCAAGGTCAACTAACGCCGTAAAGGTGGCCTATGAGGCCTACCAAAAAGAATCGGCCACAATCAAGAATGTCTTGATCTTCTCTATAGATTTTTTTGCCGAGCTTCAAAGGAATGTCATAAAGATGAATTCCATGTAAGAGATCTACACTAAACTCGTGACCATGTTTTCACGAGCTCTTAGGATCATTCAATATGAAGTCGCTTCTTAATTTTTCAACCATAAACATGAAGGATGGCCAATATGTTTGCTCACACATACTCAAATGATTGAGCATGTCGAGATACTTAAGAAGTAAGGAATGACGATTCCTGAGCGACTTGTGATTGACCGCATACTCCACTCCTTAAACCGTATCAAAGGTTTTGTTAATTTTAGGGTGAAATTTAACATGCAAAACGTCACCACGACTCTACATGAGGTGCACAAAGTGGTTGTGCAAACCGAGCGTGATATGGGCTACCATGCTAGCACTAGCAAATATGTTTTGAACATCAAATGACAAAAAGCAAAGGGAAGTTCAAGAAGAGTGGACACAAAGGGAACAAGCCCACACCTTCTAAGGACAAAGAAAGGCTATTGAGAATAGTTCTTCTAAGTCTAAGAAGGATGTCGCCTCCAACGACAAGTGCCATTATTGTAATGGTATAGGCCATTGGAAACGTATTTGCCCCAGATATTTGGGAGATATTAATACTGGACGAGTTCTTCCAGTAGATAATAGTTCTCCCATATGTTTATGTTATTGATATTAATCTCAACGTTGGTATTATGATACAAGTTGTAGTTCTCATCCTCCTAATTAGATTAAGGGCATGAGAAGAAAGACAAGGCAAAGAAAGCTTTAGGGAATCTCCAAGATGAGTGAGCTAAGGTAGCCACCACATAGAGGAGACCTAATGATTAGCTTGGCGTTCTTTCTATTTGTCTTTCTAGTTATTTTGAATATCGTTTTAGAACTTTTGATTTCCGTGTTAGACATAGAAACTGATTACTATTTCCATTTTTAAAGATAAATGTTGTACTTTAGAATGATGGCTTTGTTTTTCAAACCAAAGTCATTATGTTTATGGAATTTATGTACTAAACGTGTCATTATACAAAGTTAATATCTTAAACATAAAGTATTGTGACAAATTGATCATATGAGAAAATATAATGATTTGATCATTATAATCACCTAAGTTATGAATTGGATTCTCATTTATGGACTTGTGACTTAGTATCACAACTTACTTGAAATAAGAAAAATCAATTGCATAGTCAAATCGAGTTATTGAACTCACATTTGGGGATTTACAATCCATATAAGCCCTAATATAAGATCTTTCAAACACCAATATGAATCCGTACGAGTTATGGAAGGGATAAGAACCCTAAATTTATACAAGACATGGATGAAGATCCAAGTATTTAGCTTAGATAGAACAAGTCTATTGAGAAGTTAGAATATAAAGTCTAAACAAATTAGTCAGCTATAGATCGCTCAAAGATATTACGAGCATTTTACCTCATTAAACCTAGAAAACAAAGCTGTTTGTGGCTCATGGTGCTATCCTTCAAGAAAATATGTGTATTTTAAAAAGGATAGAGTGGGAGAAAATTTGGCACAAACTAATTTTTGGATAGAGAGACAAAAGAATATGTTCTTAAGTCGTCCAAGGTTAGAGGCTAGTAGTTAAAATTTTTACTTTTTGAAAGTAATAAGTTCAAAAGACTATGATCTATAAATTAGCGGTTAATATTCAAATTCGAATTTGTTGCATAAGAACCTTAAGAATACAAGATGGATACTATACATATAAAATTACTTAGGGATGTTTGGACCTCCCTAGGGTGAATAAAAATTTATTTTAAAGTATTATATAAGTTCAAATATAACCATCTTTGAGATCCAAGATTATTGCATCTACACCTCGTTGAAAGTATATGTATGACAAAGGGACAAAGAGTTGTTTAAAATTTCCTTTTTAAATGGGCATTTAGAAGTGGATAAGTTGTCGTACAAAACTTAGGAGATCAATGTGTGATCCTAAGAGAGCACTTGAGAGGTTGTAATAATCATTGCATAACAAGAGAGAATGGTTTCCTCGAATTGTGGAAGAGCCATGTTTATGCATGTAGTTAAGTGGGAGCTAGATCTATCATGTGTGGACATGAGGATTAGTGGGAGTAAAAAAACATCATGTATAGACATGAAGATTAGTGGAAGCAAAATATCGTCCATGTCTTGTATGTATGAGACATATTAATCATTAGGAATGATGTACTAACATTGCCTTCCGTGGAGGAGTGTTTAGGAAATCGTTTCTAGATGAAAGACTTGGAAGAAGCATATTGTATCTGAGGCAAAAATATCTCCCATGTCTCGTATGTAGGAGACATACTGGTCATTGGAAATGATGAACTGACATTGCCTTCCGTGGAGGAGTGTTTGAGAAATCATTTCTAGATGAAAGACTAGTAGGTATTCAAAATCTATAGTGATAGATGTGAGAGGATACACATGATTGACAATGTTTCCGCCATTAGGCCAATCATATATGCCAAGATATGCACATGCCTCGATAAGTTGTATGCTTGGAGTATGACAAGTTGATAACAAGTAATCCACATGAGAATCATTGGATAGACTTCAAGAATGTCCATGAGATTCTTGAGGAGAACTATGAGTTTATTATTGTGTTTGGTAATAATAACTTAGTTGCGTGTTAAGTGTCACACGAACCCAAGTTTCCAAACCTGTAAAGGATCTGACAAAATCCAAGGCTAAATTTTGTTATATTAAAAGCGACTAAATAAAAGGGATGATTGAAGTGTCAATCATTGAAAATTCTACAAATAGAGTCTTAATAAATGATGAGGATGAGGTGGATTACAAGGATCTAATAAGCAGACCCTTCCACCAAGATACCTATCACGTGGTTATCATGATAACAAGTGGGAGCAGCTTTCAAGATTAAAGAGTCCAACTCTAGATAGGGATCTAGAAGTGTACTTTGAAAACTTCATGTTATTAGGAATAACGATGATTGGAAAGAAAAGAAGCAATTCATAAAGTTGGAACAAATGGATACATAGTATATCCACCATCCAAGCTTTTATTGCATTTAGACAAGATGACCATGAAGTGTCATGGAACTTGTATACTTAAGATTATAAGATCTGAAGCAATAATATTGTGTTGAATGTTCATATGTGATAATCACATTTATCGTTTGAGTTTCTAAAACTCATAATTGTCCTTTGTTATATCCAAATAGGTTGTAGTGACAACTTTGAACCCTATTAAAGTGAACTGGATTAACATAGCCTTGGTGGAGTGTAAACTACTAAGGTTCACAAGTTTTAAGTAAACTTGATTAGCTTGACTCAAACTGAGAACAATATCAAGTAACAAAGGGATGTTGTTTTAGAGATGGTGAGTTGTTTAACTGAAAAACTCAAGGGATATGACTTAGAGACAATCCTCTACAGCAAGGCACAAGAGAAAAGGACTCAAAGACTGGTTTTAGAGACAGTTTTCAAGTGTTACAGCAAAGCACAAACACCCTAGACTAACCTCAACAGCAAGTAAGTTAACCACAACAAAGCACAGATATAACTTGACTCACAATACAAGGCACTGATCAAACACCTTGGGGATGTATCAGGCTTGTTTCAAACTACAGCTCTTAGCACAAGTTTGATAACATTGAGTGATTTCTCAAAGTTTAATTCATTCATTCATAAAAGTCTGCTTACAACAACATACAAGACCCCTTTATATAGAGAGGCTGATATCTTGTGAGCCATTGGATGTATAGATCATCTAAGGGCTAGCTTAGGATCTAAACTACTTCTACTGACACTAATTAAGAGCCTCACAATAGGACGAGCTCAACAACTATAAAGAACAGACACAAGACACAAAAGAAAACAGACTGAACAAAAGCAAATAAAGCAGTTTTGGATTTTTTCTGAAACGGAAATCTGTTGCTCTTGTTGCCTTGCTGCCTTGCCTGGATGTGTTGCTGCTCCTTGGGAATCTCTACTCTTATTATAACTTAGATAAGACCTGCCTTGGACGATGACAAGTTGACTTAAACAAAAGGAAGCCACAATCTGACATGTACCTTCTCTGTTTTAGTTGTTTGTTGGACTCTAACTTGGGGTGTCTGTTTCATGAATTTTTACTAGACTTCAAAAGGGTTTGTCCTGGGCAAACTTGTAGCTTAATGGGTTGGCTTGATGGTAGGCCATGGTGGGGGTGGTGGGGGTGGTTGGGATGCCCTGGTGTACCTCCTAGATACAGGGTTTGTGAATTGGTCTGCCTGAGCCTGAAGGGTTTTGTGTCTGTCTTGTGTGGGTAATGTGGGTTGTATTGGGGCTTGGCATGGGTTGTTGAGCCTTGGACTGTCTCCCTCACTGTTGTAGCTTGGCATGGCTTGGTCTTGGTTTGTCATAGCTTGTTGTTTGGACCTTGTAACTCTAGCTTCCATCTGAGGGGTCCTTGGGGTCAGGCTTGCCTTGTTTGTGGCTTGATCATCAAGGCCCCTTGGGTGAGCTCCTGCTGCAGCCTCCCCAGGTTGAAAAGGGCTTGACCTCAAGCCTGTGTCTTCTTCTCCCTCAGAGTCTTCAAAGAAAGGACTAAGATCTCCAACATTGAATGTCCCATGGACTGCATACTCTCCTGGTAGATCAATTTTGTAGGCATTGGGACCTATCTTCTCTATGACTTGAAAAGGACCATCTGCTCTTGGCTCTAGCTTGTTCTTTCTCTTGGAAGGGAACCTTTCTTTCCTTAGGTTGATCCATACTAGATCTCCTGGTGCAAAGTCTTTCTTGGTCTTAGGAACCTTGGCATTCTTCTTGTACAGATCATTAGCCTTCTCAATTTGTTTCCTGACTGATTCATGGAGTTTTAACATTTGTTCCACCCTCTTCTTGGCATCATAGTGGACTTCTGACCTGCACACATTAGACAAACTCAAAGGCATTAAGGGGTTAGTACCATAGACCACTTCAAAGGGGGAGTGGCTTGTGGCTGCTGAGGGAGCTCTATTGAAAGAGAACTCTGCTTGAGCCAACTTTAAGTCCCAATCCTTGAGAGATTTGCTGACTATACACCTCAAGATCCTTCCTAAGGTCTTGTTGGTCACCTCAGTTTGGCCATCAGTTTGAGGATGATGAGAGGTACTAAACAACAACCTAGTGTTAAGCAGTTTCCACAATGTTCTCCAGAAATGGCTCATAAACTTTGTGTCTCTGTCAGACACAATGGTCCTTGGGACTCCATGTAACCTCACCACCTCATCAAGGTATAGCTCTGCTACACTCACAGCATCCTCAGTCTTCTTGCAAGCAATGAAATGTGCCATCTTACTGAACCTATCCACAACCACCATGATAGAATCCTTCCCTCTTGCTGTCCTAGGTAATGCCATTATGAAATCCATACTTACATCCTCCAAAGGCCTACATGGGACTGGTAGGGGAGTGTAAGGTCCTGCTTGGAAGGAACTCTTGGCCTTTTGACAAACTCCACACCTTCTGAGCACTATTTGAACTTCTCCCATCATCTTAGGCCAGTGGAATTGATCTTGTAGTATGTCCACAGTTTTCTGAACCCCAAAGTGTCCTCTAAGGCCACTTCCATGTACCTCCTTGATCAATAGACTCCTATAAGATCCTCTGGGAACACACATCTTGTTTCCTTTAAACAAGAATCCATTTTGCAAAGTGTAGGGTGAATCAATGGTTCTTGTTCCCTCTTTCTGTGCTAACCAATCTTCTGCAAAGTCTGGATCTTCTTGATACATGTCCTTCATGAACTCAAAGCCAAGAACCCTTTGCTCCATAGTTGATAGCAAAGTGTACCTCCTAGACAATGCATCAGCCACCACATTTTGTTTGCCCTCTTTGTATTTGCTAGAAAAGGTGAATGACTGAAGGAACTCCACCCACTTAGCATGTCTGTGACTGAGCTTATGTTGGCCTCCTATGTACTTCAATGCCTCATGATCAGAGTGTAAGACAAAAGGTTTGGGCTTCAGGTAATGACTCCAATGCCTCAGAGCTCTGACAAGAGCATAGAACTCTTTATCATATGTAGAATAGTTTAGCTTGGCACCACTTAGCTTTTCACTGAAGTAGGCTACAGGTTTCTTCTCTTGGATGAGGACAGCTCCAATTCCCACTCCACTTGCATCACATTCAACCTCAAATAGGCAATCAAAGTTTGGCAACCTGAGGATAGGTGCACTGCACAAAAGCTTCTTCATGTGTATGAAAGCATGTAAGGCATTCTCAGTCCAAGTGAACTCTCCCTTCTTCATGCACTCAGTGAGAGGTGCTGCAATGGTGCTAAAATCCTTAATGAATCTTCTGTAGAAGGATGCTAAGCCATGGAATCCCCTTACTTCTGTAATACTCCTAGGGATAGGCCAAGACTGGACTGCAATGATCTTGTCTTGATCAACTGAAATGCCTCTACCAGATACCACATATCCTAGAAACTTGACTTCCTCAGTCATGAAGGTGCATTTATCAAGCTTCCCAAAGAGCTTACTCTCCTTAAGTATTTCAAACACAGCCTCAAGATGCCTCAAATGATCATCCTTGCTCTTGCTGTAGATGAGGATATCATCAAAGTATACCACCACAAATCTCCCTAGGCAAGGCCTAAGAACTTCTGTCATCAATCTCATGAAGGTAGACAGCCCAAAGGGCATGACAAGCCACTCATAAAGGCCATGCTTTGTTTTGAAGGCTGTCTTCCACTCATCTCCTTCTCTGATCCTTAATTGATGGTAACCTTGCCTCAGATCAATCTTAGAAAAAAACCTTGAACCACTCAGTTCATCCAACATGTCATCAAGCCTAGGTATAGGGAACCTATACTTGACTGTGATGTTGTTGATAGCCCTGCTATCTATGCACATCCTCCAAGTCCCATCCTTCTTAGGAACCAACACTGCAGGCACAGCACAAGGACTTAATGACTCCCTTACAAACCCTTTACTCATCAACTCTCCAACTTGCTTTTGTAGCTCTTGTGTAGCCTTAGGATCACATCTGTAGGCTGGTCTATTAGGTAGTACAGAACCTGGCACAAGGTCTATTTGGTGTTCAATCCCTCTCAAAGGGGGTAAGCCATCAGGAAGTTCCTCTGGAAACACTTCCTTGAACTGATCAATGAGGGGCTTAACATCTGCAGGGATCCCCTTAGACTCCTCTTCCTGAACTTCTTTTGATAGCAGCATTACTATAGGTTGCTCCTCACTACACTCCTTGACCATTGCTGACTCAGATAGAAATACAACTCCACTAAAATCCTCAGCCCTACTTGGACTTCCATAGCTCTTCTGGTGTGGTGGCAAGGGGGCTAATGTCACCTTCCTGCTCCCATGCTTGAAAGAATAGGTATTGCTTCTTCCTTGGTGTATGGAGCTTTTATCAAACTCCCATGGCCTTCCTAATAGTAAGTGACATGCATCCATTGGAACCACATCACACAATACTTCATCCTTGTACACACTTCCAATGGAGAAAGGGACCATGCATTGCTTATCCACCTTAACCTCTGCGCCCTTACTCAGCCATCTCAACTTGTAGGGGTGAGGGTGATCTTGAGTGCTCAACTTCAGCTTATCAACCATAGTAACAGAAGCCACATTGGTACAACTACCTCGATCTATAATAAGATTACAAACCCTCCCTTGTATGGTACATCTGCTTCTGAAAATGAGGGACCTTTGATCCTCCTCCAAAGGTATCTGTTGTGAATGCATTACTCTCCATAGGACTAAGCTGTGGCCTATGTCAGGGAGTGCCACTATTGCCTCTTGACTAGACTCTTCTTCCTCACTCAACACTTCTTCAACCTCAGGCTCATCCCTCTCATACTCAACTAGACCCTCTTTCTCCCAAGCCTCAACCTTCATTATAGTTAAGGTCTTCTTAGAAGGGCAATCCTTCCTGAAATGTCCATAGCCTTGACATTGGAAGCACCTAATTCTGTTCTCAGTCAATGAAGTGCTTGGCTTTTGACCCATGATGCCCTTACCCTTGGCTAAGGTAGGTGGGGGTGCTGTCTTAGGGGTATCCATGGCTCTAAACCCACTATAAGGTCTGGTTTGAAAAGGCCTAACAGGTTTTGGTGTAGCAGGCTTAGTCTTCCCTATCTTCTCAATTCCCAGAGATAGGTTGACAACATCATCAAATGACCACAGAGGTTGCATCCTAACCTTGTTAGCAATGTTCTTATCTAGACCCTCTAAGTACCTAGCAATCATTTGCTCAGGTTTCTCATTTATATCACATTGTAAGGTGAGTTGTTCAAACTCCCTCAGATAAGATTCAACAGGTTTGTCTCCTTGTTTCAACTTAGACACCTTGATAAACAGATCCTGGGTGTAATCCTTAGCAACAAATTTGTCTAACAGTTTCTTTTTCAGTTTAGTCCAAGACTTGATGGGTTCTTTACCTTCCCTAGCCCTTAACCCTTTCATAGTTTCATACCAAAGGGAAGCATACCCTTTCAGTTTAAGGATGGCTACTTTAAAAGACTTGGAATCATTGTAACCTTTGTACTCAAAGATCCTTTCTACTTCTCTTAGCCATTCTAACAAGTCATCAGGATTAAGACTACCAGAAAACTCAGGGATATCTACCTTAAGATGCTTGTCTGTGTTCCTGTGGATGGAAGCTCTGCTTCTTGTTGAGTCATCTGAGTCTGGATACTCTTCATCATCAGGTGGCCTTCTTCTGCCTCCTCCTTGGCCTCTTCCACGTCCTCTGCCTCTTCCTCCAGCAAGCAAATGGTTACCTATAACCTGGTCCAAGGTTCTGGTTAGGGTGGTTACAATCCCAGCCAGATCCTCCATCCTTGCTTCTACTCCTGCTAGTCTCTCTTCACTCATTGGGCTATTTTTGTGTTTTTAAATGTAGTTAGGGAAAATGAACTCACTAAGACTCTCAACCAAAGCTCTGATAACCAATTTGGAGTGTAAACTACTAAGGTTCACAAGTTTTAAGTAAACTTGATTAGCTTGACTCAAACTGAGAACAATATCAAGTAACAAGGGGATGTTGTTTTAGAGATGGTGAGTTGTTTAACTGAAAGACTCAAGGGATATGACTTAGAGACAATCCTCTACAGCAAGGCACAAGAGAAAAGGACTCAAAGACTGGTTTTAGAGATAGTTTTCAAGTGTTACAGCAAAGCACAAACACCCTAGACTAGCCTCAACAGCAAGTAAGTTAACCACAACAAAGCACAGATATAACTTGACTCACAATACAAGGCACTGATCAAACACCTTGGAGATGTATCAGGCTTGTTTCAAACTACAGCTCTTAGCACAAGTTTGATAACATTGAGTGATTTCTCAAAGTTTAATTCATTCATTCATAAAAGTCTGCTTACAACAACATACAAGACCCCTTTATATAGAGAGGCTGATATCTTGTGAGCCATTGGATGTATAGATCATCCAAGGGCTAGCTTAGGATCTAAACTACTTCTACTGACACTAATTAAGAGTCTCACAATAGGACGAGCTCAACAACTATAAAGAACAGACACAAGACACAAAAGAAAACAGACTGAACAAAAGCAAATAAAGCAGTTTTGGATTTTTCCTGAAATGGAAATCTGTTGCTCTTGTTGCCTTGCTGCCTTGCCTGGATGTGTTGCTGCTCCTTGGGACTCTCTACTCTTATTATAACTTAGATAAGACCTGCCTTGGACGATGACAAGTTGACTTAAACAAAAGGAAGCCACAATCTGACATGTACCTTCTCTGTTTTAGTTGTTTGCTGGACTCTAACTTGGGGTGTCTGTTTCATGAATTTTTACTAGACTTCAAAAGGGTTTGTCCTGGGCAAACTTGTAGCTTAATGGGTTGGCTTGATGGTAGGCCATGGTGGGGGTGGTTGGGATGCGCTGGTGTACCTCCTAGATACAGGGTTTGTGAATTGGTCCGCCTGAGCCTGAAGGGTTTTGTGTCTGTCTTGTGTGGGTAATGTGGGTTGTATTGGGGCTTGGCATGGGTTTTTGAGCCTTGGACTGTCTCCCTCACTGTTGTAGCTTGGCATGGCTTGGTCTTGGCTTGTCATAGCTTGTTGTTTGGACCTTGTAACTCTAGCTTCCATCTGAGGGGTCCTTGGGGTCAGGCTTGCCTTGTTTGTGGCTTGATCATCAAGGCCCCTTGGGTGAGCTACTGCTGCACTTGGCCCCTAGTTGCTTACTTGAGGTGACGTCTCAAAGTGAGTGGAGTGTGATGCGATTGATGGAAAATTCAAGTGCCATAGAGTCATATGAGATGACTAGTCGATCGGATAGGCAGACTGTATGGGACACTCTGTCGGGCAGTGACCGCTTATAGAGTTCTGGCAATTCATAAAGCATGGTCGTGGCTAGAGCTACTATAGTATTCTTTTTGAGTCAATTCTTTAGACTAGAGACAACTCGCCCAAGTCAACATAGTTTCTGATTGACTTTGATTTTTGCCACAAGCCATTCTGTAAAAAGGGGTGAATGGGCAATTACTGGGTCATGAAGGACTGTGAGTGTAGGAAGGGAATATTGCAATATGAATTATCCAACCCCTTGTCAGGGTTAACAAATATCTCAAGGCCGCTCGAGGAGTAGTGAACAGGAAATGCGTGGCCACGCTCGGAAGGTATCTACGGTAGATAATTCCGGTCAGACAGTTACTCTCCAGACGAGGAAACCACTCTAGATATGATCACGTGCAAGTACGACCTGCAAGACACCTTGCATTGAGTGGGAGATTTAAAATAGGATAAGAGAATTGGTGAAGCACACTTGTTGCGAACAAGTGGGAGATTGTTGGAGTAAGTGTCCTCAACAATAGTGTGATCACTTAATTAAATCTCAATAACAAGAATATAAAGGGATGCTTAACATTATAGTCAACTGATCCACATTAATCAGTAATGATTGGCTTACTAGAGTTTGACATTACTGTCGTATGACGGTGGTGATCAGTTGATCCCTTGAGGTCACACCGAAAGGACGATTCCCTAATCAAGAATATTAATTAATTGTATAACGATACAGATTAATTAATCCCTTAAATAGAACAAATTTGTATAATTAGTGAGAATTATATTTTATTGTAATACGATTAAATAAGATTCAATTTAGTAATTTAATTGTTATATTACTAAGAATGCTTAATGTGACAACACTCGCGAATGCGGAAATAAAACATACAAGCATGTGATTTAATTAGCGAAACTACGGTGTTTTTAAAACTTTTTACATGCCAATAGAAAATACGAGGAGTGTCAAAAATTACAAACCAAATAAAAGTACCACAAGAGACGTAGTCTCTCAAAGTGTTAACAAAAGACAAAGTTATTAGCATCTAGCTAAAGAACGTCTAGAGGTGTTTCATCCAGGGACAACGCCCGCTAGCTCACACCCGAACCCAAAATATCAAGCAAAATGCCATCCAAATCAAGCAACCTGTTCATCCATGAAAAACATGAACGCCACAGTCAGTGGGGAGTAACTCCGGGTTCTCCCAGCCATATCACATTAAACGTACATAGAAGGAAATACCAAAGTAGAAGCATGCATATATAGATATACATGTGAGATACGATAAGAATAGATAGGCACCTCAATATATAATGATAAGAGCATATAGAATACAAATCCGAATCCATCATGTGATACAAAGACTCGGGGAAAACACTCTTAGGAAACCGAATACGCTCACTAGGGCTTGCATCTCACCGTTAGCGGTATAAGTTTGATAAGATTGAGACTCGACAAACAACCCATGCCAAGTCATGCGATGAGCACAATAAATCCATCAT